>PVKH010048726.1:0-10172 GCA_004027955.1 Chaetophractus vellerosus | reverse complement strand
GAGAAGTTCGCTGTCAAATGACGAGCTGGGAAATTCTCTCTGAATGTTGAAATCAGTTCCCTTTTATAAGCAGTCAACTGAATGGATAACAGCATCATCCATTCTTCATCCAATCTTGCTGATTGATGCAGATGCAATTAGCCCCAGGCTTGCTGGACCCAACAGCTGGGCACAATTACCTGGCCGAGTTGACACATTATCCTCACCATCACAGCCATCAATAAAGGAAGTATATTGCTTCATTTTGAAAACTGAAGAACCTACTATATTCACAGGGCATTAGGTAAAACTAATGTTTTCACACAGATTTTAAGGGAAATCATGTGCATAGCAGTCAACGAAATCAGTAACTGGCTTAGTTTTCAAAACTGAAGTAAATACTGCCTTGGCAGGGTGGTTAGGTAAAACCATTGTTTTGATACTATTTGTAAGTGAAAGAAGTGCATAGCCTTCAATGCAAACAGTATCTGGCTTAGCTTTCAAAACTGCAGAACATAGCCCATTCACATAAGATTAGGTAAAACCAGTGATTTGACATTGATTGAAGTGAAAACAAGTGCAAAGCATCCAATGAAACCAGTATCTTGCTGAGTTAGCAAAACAGAAAAACCTACTGCATTCACAAAGCCATAGGTAAAACCCATGTTTTGACATTAATTGTAAGCAAAAACAAGTTGATAGCAGTCAATTCAACCAGTATCTTGCTTAGTTTTTTTTAAGATTTTATTTTTTATTTATTACATATCCCCCCCCTTTCTTCTCATTCTTCCCGTGTTCATTCTTGCCTTCTTCTGTGTCTGCTCATCCCCCCCATGCAGTGACCCACCTAGTCAGCTCACCACACGGTGGCCTGCCTGCTCATGGGAGCTTTCCCTGGCCACAGCAGCTTTGCCCTGCCTGTGGTGGCTTGCCTTCTCAAGGCAGTCTGCCCACTTGAGGAGGCCCCAGGAATCAAACCCGGGGCCTCCTATGTGGTAAACTGGCACCCTACCAACTGGACTACCACTGGCCCCTGGCCTAGTTTTAAAGAGTGAAGAACATACTGCATTCACAGGGTGTTAGTTGAAACCAGTGTTTTCACAGTTATTGTAAGTTTAAAAAATGGATAGCAGTCAAGGTAACCAATATCTGATTTTCCCCCAAACTGAGACCATAATACATCTACACATTGTTAGATGAAACCTGTGTTTTGACACTGATTGTAAGTGAAAACAAGTGCATAGTAGTCAATGAAATCCATTTCAGTATTAGTTTTGAAAACTGAACTTCATACTGCATTCCCATAGTATTAGTTAGTTAATCCAATTTTTGACATTGATTGCAAGTGAAATCAAGTGGATAGCATTTATTGCAACCACAATCTGACTTAATTTTCAAAACTGAAGATCATACTGCATTCACAGAGCATTAGGTAAAACCAGTGTTTTCCCACTGACTGTAAGGGAGAACAAGTGCACAGGAGTCAATGAAACCAATAACTGTCTGAGTTTTCAAAACTGAAGAACATATTACAAACCAGTGATTTGACATTGATAGTAAGTGAAAATAAGTGAACAGCAGTCAATGAAAACAGGATCTGGATTATTATTAAAATGCAATAACATATCACATTCACATATCATTATGTTTAACCAAGGTTTTGACATTGATTGTAAGGGAAAACAAGGGTATAGGAGTCAATGAAACCAGTATCTGGCTTAGTTTTCAAAACTGAAGAGGATACCACCCCAATGACTGTTAGTTAAATCTTGTGATTTGAAATTGACTTTAAGTGAAAACAAGTGCATAGCAGTCAATGAAACCAGTATCTGACTTAGTTTTCAAAACTGAGAACATACTGCATTCACAGGTGATTATGTAAAAGCATTGTTTTGGCACTGATTGTAATTGAAAACAAGTGTATAGCAGTAAAAGAAAACAGTATCTGGATTATTTTTGTAAACTGAGGAACACACTGCATTCACAGCACATTAGGTAAAACCAGGGGGTTGGTATTGATTGTAAGTGAAAACAAGTGTGTAGCAGTCAATGAAACCAGGATCTGCCTTAGTTATCACACTGAAGAACATAACACATTCACAAAATATTAGGCTTAACCAGGGTTCTGTCATTTATTGTAAATGAAAAGTTCAAAGCTGTCAAAGAAACCAGTATCTAGGTTAATTTTTAAAACTGAAGAACATACTATACTCACAGGGCATCAGGTAAAACCAGTGTTTTGACACAGATTGTAAGTGAAAACAGTGTATATCAGTTAATGAAACCAGTATATGGTTTAGATTAAAAACTGCAGAACATAGTGCATTCATAAAGCATTTGGAAACACCAGTGATTTTACATTATTTGTAAGTGAAAACAAGTGCATATCTGTCAATGAAACCAGTATCTTGCTTCATTTTTAAACAGATTTGCACAATGCATTCAAAGAGCAAGAGGTAAAGTCAGTATTTGACATTGACTGTAAGTGAAAACAATTTCATAGCAGTCAATGAAACCAGTATCTGACTTAGTTTTCAAAACTGAAGGACATATTGCATTCACAGAGCATTAGGTAAACTAGGATCTGACTTAATTGTCCAAACTGAACAACAGATCACATTCACATAATGTTAGGTTTAACTCATGTTTTGGATTGATTGTAAGTGAAAACAAGTGCACAGCAGTCAATGAAACCAGTACCTAGCTTAGTTTTCAAACCTGAAGAATATAGCACATTCATAAGGTTTTAGGTAAAATGAGTGACAAACCATTACACTCTACCCTCTGAATTCCAAAAATACATTACAATATTCAAAAAACTTTAAATCAGTAACAATTCGGTACAAAATCATATCATAAACAGTTAAAAGGTATACAGTTTATCTTCAGGCAAAATCACTTCTAGCTGTAGAACTCTGAAACTTACAAAACAATTTAATTGCTTCCTATAGACAAAAGAAAGGCAAAGAATAAACATTTTCATTATCATAGGGAAAAGTTGGGATGTTAAACATAAGTCATGGATCTTCTACAGCTCAGTAAACCTGCAGGTCATCCTCCACTTGATTTCAAAGTCTGAGAGTCATTCTTAAGATGATGGTTCCTTCTCCTTGGGGCCACATGGAAACCCACCCTTTACACTGTCTTTCCCAACAACCATTTCCTTGGTTCCACCCTCATCAAGCATCTGGGTGTCAACCAAGCTCTAGACCTCATCCTCCAAGAATGTTGGGGTGATTGGCACATGTTACCAAATTTTGAGGTTACAGTCTTAGCATCCCTAGTACTGTGAGGTGAAGACAACTTTTCCCCTAACATTTGGCATACAGGGTCAACTCAGAGCAATGAGTTGACCACCTAGCCTTCTCTAACCTTTGGCACACAGCTCAAACCTCTCAGAGCAATGAGTTGACCACCTGGCCTTCTCTAAACTATGGGGAAAGGAACACCCCTTTCAGACCTATAGGGTGCTGACCTTAACTGCCCTAATCTTTAAGGAATGTGCTCCACCCACCCTGTACCCTGGGGTGGCAAGACTCTTCCAGAGCATTGTGTGGGAACATCCACCCTCTTCAAATGTTGGGGCAAGCATCCTCTCTGGACACTTGGGTGGGGCTCGTCTCTTGGCCAAAGGCAATGTCTTAATTCCAGATCTCAGCTTCCATGGTTTTCTGCTTAAAGCTGTTTCTCCTTCAATGTCTCCTTTTCATGTCCTTTTTAGTCCAAGTGAACAGTGGTTTTGTTCATACAGCACTCTTAAAAACTTTGTTGGTTTAGCATGCAGAAAGAAGGGGTCCAAGCCATCAGACAGTAACACTTTCCACAATTCTTTCCAAGATAACTGCATCTTCAATTCTGATTTAAAGTTCCAGGTTTACCTAAGTCTTCAAATGGGGCACTTTCACCTGGAAACTTGATTTCCAGAAACTTGGATTCAGTTTCTGTTTTCTTTGTGCCCAAATGTTCAGTCCTTAGTGTATTTCACTCATCTAGTATTTTGCCATAATCTGGAAGGAGAAGCCCAGCCACATTCTCTGGGTTTACTTTAGAAAGTACTTCAGCTAAATGCTCAGGTTTGCCATTTTCAAATTCTATCTTCCATATAGCACCAGGACTTAATCTTGCTAAGTTTTCTGCAACTTTAAAATACAGATCACCTTTCCTCCAGTTTCCAATAATAGTTTCATCATTTATGTCTAAAGCATCATCAAAAGTCTCTTTAGCATCCATATTGCTATCAACAGTCTCTTTAAAGTGATCTAGGCCTTTTCCATCAAGCATTTCACAATTTCTCCAAAAAAATAACCCTTACCCATTTATAACATAATTCCAATATTTTGGTAATTGCAAAAAGCACTCACCCCACTCCTAGGTACCAAATTCTGTATTAGTCAGCCTAAGGGGTGCCTTTGCAAATATACCAATAATTGGTTGGTCTTTATAAATGGTCTTTATTTGGGGTAGATGCTTACAGCTACCCACCACAAAGCATAAGTTTCTTCCCTCACCAAAGTCCACGTGTTGGAGCAAGACAGCTGCTGACATTTGCCAGGGTACAGGCTTTTTGGGTTTCTCTCTCCGCATGGCAGCATTTCTCTCCAGGCTTAGCACATCCTCCACAAGGTCAGGTGTAGACTCTCAGGTGAATGCTTCATTTCTTTTCTCCTGGGGCATTCTCTCCAACATCAGAACTGCTTCTCAAAAATCTGCTTCTCAAATCTGCACCCTCTGCCTTTGGCCTTGCCTTTTATACTTGAGACCACTGAGGGGCAGGGCTTAACACCCTACTGATGTGGCAAAGTTAATGCCCTCATCATATCCTAATCTTGGCAAGATTAACAGATCAGTTTACAGGCATGATTCAATTTATATTTTTGGAATTCATAATTACATAAAACTGCCAAACCATTACAGGGGTACAAGAGCAGAAGTTCACCTGAGCATGCATAAAAGGTATATAAAATTGTTCAAATGCTCACAGGGCCCAGTCACTGGGTGGATAATCATTCAATAAATGAGAGCATACTGAGTTCCCATCCTGGAGAGCTCTGCCATATTCTCCAAGGGATTAGCAACAGACCCCCAAGTGCAGTGGCAGTGTCTGACAAAGGAGGATGATCTATTGATGGGTCCTTGTTATTGATGACTAGCCTTATGAGTCTTTGCTCTTGAAATTGAAACAGGCTATTGTTATGGGGTGCCTAAGAGTTGCCTCCTGAGAACCTCCTTCTTGCTCAAATATCGCCTCTCTCGAAGCCAAACTCAGCGTATGAATGCATAACTTTCCTTCCAGTGTGGAACATGACTCCCAAGGATAAGCCTCCCTGGCAATGAGGGATTATGAACAAGCACCAATTGGCAATATGACTGGAAAAAGGCTTTGAATAAAAGGGGGAAATGGTAAAGACAAATGAGTTCATAGGGCTAAGAGACTTCAAAGTGATTTGGGAGGTCATCCCAGAGGTAACACTTATGCACATCTCAGTAGGACCTCATAGGTTCCCAATGCAGATATCACCCCAAACAGAGGGGCTCCTGAGGGCTCTGGAGACATCCAGGTCCTATATCAGGGCAGATAGCCCCAGAATTTGGTGTCTTATCAGTGGGCCCTAATTTGGATTCCTTGCTCCTGAGAGTGACAGAGTCTGACCAAAATATGTCTTCCCTGCACATGGTCCATCTGTCTCTTCTATTCAAACCTATATGTGATGCCAGAGTTTTAGGTGTATTTCCAGAGTGCAGAGTCTATGGGCTGTCCATGTGCCAGCTGGGTCTAAAAGCTTGGTGGAGCAGCAACTCCTACTCTACAACTCAATGGACTCATGCAGGACACTTAGTAGGGAGATGATGATGGACAATGCCTATCCCAGGGAATGGAGAGAGGCTGCAGGTGCAGGCAGGATAATCCATTCATCTTATCCATGGGATATAAACTCCCTCTCACTTGGAGGAATAGTGGACATCAGCATCCCAGACTCCTCAGGATTGGGGGAAGAGCTATGGACTAGAGTGGAATTACTGCTATTCTGTTATAGACATTTTGATTCATACAATGGAAGAAATTACCAGTGTCCACATACTGTTGTGGCCACTGGAGGCTTAGGTGTCAGGGAGAGGGAAAAGCAGTTGTAATACAGGGGCTTTGTGGGACTTGGGTGTAATCCTGAGTGACATTGCAATGACAGACATAGGCCATTTTATATCCTCATAAAACATTCAGAACCCTGAGGGTGATAGTGTGGTCTACAATGTGAACTATGTCCATGCTTAGTGACAAAGCCCCCAAATGTGTGTATCTATTGCAGGTGATGTGCCACACTAATGAAGAATGTATATGTGGGAGTTTGTGGAAAGTGTGGGAGGGGACATATGGGTAACCCTATAATTTTTGTGTAACATTTATGTAATCTATGTATCTTTTAAAAAATAAATTTTAAAAATGCAAAAAAAACTGAAGCACCACCTGCATTCACAGAGCATTACATAAAACAAGGGTTCTGCCATTGATTGTAAGTGAAAACAAGTGCATAGCAACCAATTAGAGAAGTAACATGCTGAATTGAGAGAATATTAGGCATCAACACTGCTTTGACACTGATGGTAGTGGAAAGAAGTGCATATCAGACACATGTCACTTTCTTAATTTTGAAAATTGAGGTACATCTTACATTCACAAAGCATTAGGTAAAACCAGTATTTTAACACTGACTGTGTGTGAAAACAAGTGTATAGCATCCAATTAAAGAAGTAACTTGCATAGTTTCACAAGTGAAGAAACTACTGCATTCACAGAGTGTTAGGTTAACCCAAGGTTTTCACATTAATTGTAAGAGAAAAAAGTGAAGATCAGGCAATTCAACATGAAACTTGCTTACTTTTCAGAACAGAAGAACATCATGTATTCACAGAGCATTAAGTAAAACAAGTAATTTCATATTGATTGTAATTGAAAAGAAGTGCATAGGAGACAATTAAACAACTAGGTTGCTTAATTTTCAAAACTGAGGATTGCCTTGCATTCACAGAGCATTAGCTAACACCAGTATTTTAATATTGACTGTGTGTGAAAACAAGTGCATAGCATCCAATTAAAGAAGTAACTTGCATAGTTTCACAAGTGAGGAAACTACTGCATTCACAGAGTGTTAGGTAAATCCAAGGTTTTCACATTGATTGTAAGTGAAAACAAATGAAGTGCAGGCAATTCAACATGGTAATTGTTTGCTTTTCAGAACTGAAGAACTTCCTTCATTCACAGAGCATTAGATAAAACCAGTGTTTTGATGTTGATTGTAAGTGAAAACAAGGGTGTAGCAGACAATTAAACTTGGAACTTGCTTAATTTCCAGAACTAAAGAACCTCCTACATTCACACAGCATTAGGTAAAACCACTGTTTTGATATTGATTGTAAGTGAACAGAAGTGTGTGACGTCAAATTAAAGAAGTAACTTGCTTAGTTTTCTAAACTGAAGAACCACCTGCATTCACAGAATATTAGGTTAAACCAGACTTTGATTGTAAGAGATATAAGTGCATAACCACCAATTAATGAACTATCTTGCTTAGTTTTCTTAAGTGAAGAAACTACTGAATTCACAGAATGTTAGGTATAACCACTGCTTTGACTTTGATTACAAGTGAAAACAAGGGCATAGCAGCCAATTAAACAACTAACTTGCTTAGTTTTCAAAGGTAAATGAACTACTGCATTCACAGAGTGTTGTGTATCATCCCTGCTTTGAACATTGATTGAAAACAAGTGTTTAGCAGACAGCTAAATATGGAACTTGTTTATTTTTCAAATATGAATATGTTTCTACATTCCAAGAGCATTTGGTAAAACCAGTGTTTAGATATTGACTCGAACTGAAAACAAGTGCAGTGCAGCCAATTTTCAAAACTGAAGAATGGCTTGCATTCACAGAGCATTTGGTAAAACCAGTGCTTTGATATTGATTGTAAGTGAAAACAACTGCATAGCACCTAAATAAAGAAGTAATTTGCTTAGTTTGCACAAGTGAAGAAACTACTACATTCACTGAGTGTTAGATATCACCACAGCTTTGATTTTTATTGCAAGTGAAAAAAGGTGCATAGCAGCCAATTAAACAAGTAACTTGTGTAGTTTTCAAAACTGAAGAACCTCCTGCATTCACTGAACATTAGGTAAAACCAGGGTTTTGAAATTCATTGTATGTGGAAACAAGGGTGAAGCAGGCAATTAAACATGGAACTTGCTTACTATTCATTACTGAAGAATCTCTTCTACTCACAGAGTATTAGGTAAATGCTGTGTTTTGTTACTGATTGTAAGTGAAAACAAGTGCATAGCAGCCAATTAAAGGATTAACTTACTTAGTTTTCACAAGAGAAGAGACTACTGCATTCACAGAGTGTTAGGTATCATCCCTGGTTTGACATTGATTGTAAGTGAAAACACAAGCATAGCTGCAAATTAATCAAGTAACTTGCTTAGTTTTCAAAACTGAAGAATCTCCAGAATTCACAGAGCATTAGGTAAAACCAGAGTTTTGACATTGATTCTAAGTGAAAACAAGTGCATAGCAGCCAATTAAGGAAGTAACTTGTTTAGTTTTCATGAGTGAAGAAATTACTGCATTACAGAGTTTTAATTATCACACTTGCATTGACTTGGATTGTAAGTGAAAAGAAGAGCATAGCAGTCAATTAAACAACTCGCTTAATTTTCAAAACTTAAGAATGGCTTGCATTCACAGAGCATATGGTAAAATCAATGTTTTGACATTGATTGTAAATGAAAACAAGTGCATAACAGCTAATTAAGGACTTAACTTGCTTAGTTTTCACTAGTGAAGAAACTACTGCATTCACAGAGTGTTAGGTATCACCACCACTGTGATTTATATTGTAAGTGAAAAAAGTGCATAGCAGCCAATTAAACAAGTAACTTGCTTAGTTTTCAAAACTGAAGAAACTCCTGCATTCACAGAGCATTAGGTAAAACCAGGGTCTTGACATTGATTATAAGTTAAAACAAGTGCATAGCAGGAAATTAAACATGGAACTTGCTTACTTTTCAGAACTGAAGAAGCTCTACATTTACAGAGCATTATATAAAGCCAATGTTTTGATATTGGTTGTAAGGAAAACGAGTTTGTAGCTTCCAATTAAAGGAGTAAGTTGCTTAGCTTTCACAAGTGAAGAAAATACTGCAGTCACAGAGGGTTAGGTAAAACCACTTCTTTGATGTTGATTGTAAGTGTAAAGAAGTACATATCAACCAATCTAACAAGTAACTTGCTTAATTTTCAAAACTGCAGATCCACCAGCATTCGAGGAATATTAAGTAAAACCACAGTATTGAAATTGTTTCAAAGCGAAACAAGTGCATAGCTGCCAATTAATGAAGAAAATTGCTTACTTTTCACAAGTGGGGAAACCACTACATTCACAGCATGTGAGGTATCACCCCTGCTTTGACAAGTGTGTAGCAGCCAATTAAACATGCAATTTGTTGAGTTTTCAAAACTGAAAAACCTCCTGCATTCACAAAGCATTAGGTAAAAACAGGGTTTTGACATTGATTGTACATGAAAACAAGTGTGTAGCAGGCAACTAAACAAGGAAATTTTTAGAACTGAAGAACCCCCTACATTTACAGAGTATTAGGTAAAGCCAGGTTCTTGACATTGATTGTAAGTGAAAACAAGTGAATAGCAGCCCATGAAAAAGTAACTGGCTTAGCTTTCATAACTGAAGAACCAACTGCATTCACAGAGCATTAGGTAAAACCAGTGTTTTGACATTGATTGTAAGTGAAAACTAGTGCATAACAGCCAATGAAAAAGTAACTGGCTTAGTTTTCATAACTGAAGAACCTGCTGCCTTCACAGAGTGTTAAGTATCAGCACTGATTTGACAGTGATTGTAAGTGAAAAAAGTGGTGTAGCAGCCAATTTAACAAGTAAAACACTTACTTTTCAAAACCAAAGAACTAACTACATTCACAGAGCATTAGGTAAATACAATGTTTTGAAACTGTCTGTAAATGAAAGCAAGTGCTTAAGAGCCAATTAAAGAAGTAACTTTGTTTTCACAAGTGAAGAAACTACTGTTGTAATGGTTTGACAGTTTCATCTAATTAAGAATTACAAAAATATAAATTCAATCATGCTTGTAAACTGATCTGTTCATCTGGGCATGATTGGG
>PVKH010048725.1:0-10185 GCA_004027955.1 Chaetophractus vellerosus | reverse complement strand
CCGCTAGGAGAGGTCCCCGGGAACCGAACCCAGGGCCTCCCATGTGGTTTCCCAGCGTGCTCTTTATCCACTGAGCTATCCAGCCGGGCCCAGAAATAAATCTTTAAAAAAATTTTAAAAAGGAGACTGATATGATCAGATCTGCAAATTAGAAGCACATTTCTAGTGACAGTGTGGAATATGGATTGCATGAAGGGCCAGAGGCAGATAGCCTGGAAAGGAGGCTGGCAACAGCAGTCCAGACAAGAAATGGGGGTCCAGGTTGGAACAGTTTTCTTATTTAGGGGCTACTGAGCCAAGAGGCTTGGAAGGACTTGGCCTCGAAATGATGTGTGTGTTAGTTGAGTTTCTATAGTGCTTTTTCTGACTGTGTGGGGTAAGAGCTGGCTGTTTTGTTTAGTTCATTTCTCATTGTATTAAGAATTTCCTGAACACTCCCAGGAGATCTGCCCTTGCAAGATATGGCCTCTATTCCTTAACTTGGATAATCCACTGGGATTCTGAAAAGTTTCAATTCGCTGATACACATCAGTCAGGAGCTGCTGAGCCATTTATGCTTTGACTATCTCTACTTTAAAGGCTTTATTTGGATAAGGTTTTCTGAAGAACACTGGAAAGGAGGGCATTTACGTGGCTTAGGACTTAACCAATCACACTCTGCCAGCAACCCTACGTTGCTGAATGTTAATTTCATGACTGGGAGAGTGGGTCACCAAGTTCTGGGAAATTCATTCATCAAATATGCCCAAGTCCCTATTGTGCTTCAGGCACTAGGGATGATAATAGAAGCTGCAGGAAGCTCCAGACATTTCCTATGGTCCTTTAATCACCAGCCCATAGATGGAAGTGGTGGTGGCAAATCTAATACCCCTATTTTATGTCCCTGTTAGAGAAATCCCACTATGCACCTGGGTGAGTCAGTGGCCAGGACAACTCAGGACGTCCAGGAATTGCTCCCTTCCTGGTTGTGCTTTCTCCGTTTCCCTGAGCTAATTCTTTTCATGGGTCTATGGTTCTAAGAGGTCATGAATTAAAGCAAACACCAGAATGTCGTGGGATCTCTGTTATTCCCGGGTGTCAGAGAACTGTGCTCCTGCAGAGATCTCCTTGATTGCAACTGATGTGTCATCTGCAGTAGTTGGAAGTAGCAGCTATGAGGACCCAGCTCAGCCACTCAGCCCAGGCCAGACTTTGGCTGTGGGGATGGTTTTGCAATTAAGCATGCAATATGCTTCTTTGCTGATAATCCCCCTGCTGCTGCTAGGAAGCAGATTCAAAGCCCCTTCTCACCGGGGAACTTTTTTTTCATTCAAAACTGGGCTCTTAAAGAAGAACAACTGCCTCTTTTTATATTGAACACTTAAAAACTTAGGTTGTAAAGGACATTTCTGAACACAAAATGATGAGTCCTCACCTGGAGTCTTGCCAGGTATAGGTGTGGACTGAGGGGCTAGTGGGGAGGGATTGTTGAGGGGAGAAGGGAAAAAGATGGGGCCAAGGATGAAGAAGGGCAAGACAAATCCATGAAGAATCCCAGTTGTCCTGAAGGCCAGCCTCATGGACAGGAACAGAGAGGTCGAGCCACTTCCCTAAGGGCAGTCAGGGATGCCAAGTAACCTATCAGGAGGGATCTGCCCAGCATCCAGGATCAGGCAGGGTTAATGTAATGAGCACTAAGACTTGCATTGCATTTGCTATGTGCCAGGTCCTATTCTATGATCTCTGCAATATTATCTCGTTTAGCCCCCAGGACAACCCTACGAGAGAAGCACTATCATAATTATTACCATTTTCCAGATGAGGAAATTGAGGCAGAGAGAGGATAAGTAATTTGCCAGGTCTCAGAGCTGCTGAGGGGCAGAGCTAGGATTAAAACCCTGGGGACCGCCTCAGAGGCTGTGTTCATAACCACTGCACTAAGAAGGGGGCTAAGGAATGGGCCCCACCTCCATGCACAGGACGGCCTGGGGTACCTCACACAGGCCTCTCAATTGTTTTTTTTTCACCTACACAATGGGGCTGGAGGGGTGGATAATAATGGGTTATGGTGAGAGCTAAATGAGACAGTGTGAAAGAAAAAAAGTGCTTTGTGGGCTGGGGGGCTCTGCACACACATTCACTGTGGTTATTTAGTTTGCTCCTGAGGCGAGGGGAGGAGAGGAGGCTGAGAGGCTGGCTTTTCTGAGGAGAACCCAGAAGGTACCACCAAGACTCTGTGATTTTAGGGGACCCATTGAGGCTAGAGAGCAGATAAGAGGCAAGAGAGAAGGAGTCCTGGGAGGAGAAAGTGACCTTGACATCCAGCCCCTCTCAGGGGTCCATCCTGACCTAGAGGTGGAATGGGGGTGCTCACTTCCATGCAAAGCCCCACCCAGGGAGCCCTCTTAGGGCTTCTGGACATTTCACTTGGAACCCTGGATAAGAACAAGGGTAGGCATAAGCCGAAGGAGCCCCTACTGGTGACCTTTCCTCTGGACCTGCCCTCCACACCCCAGAGATGTCCAGGCCACCATGAGGGATCTTCCCCCATGTCTGTTCCCTCTTCTCCAAACCCTACCCATCTTCCAAGTCCTAGCTCAAGGGCTGCCTTCCTCATGAAGCCTCCCTGATGTTTCCTCCATGACTCACAGAAGTGTGTTCTGTTTGCTTCCTTTTTTGAGACTTATTTTCCATCTATTCTAATCCCCTTTCCCTGAGCTCAGGGAACACAAGGAATGTGCTTATTGCCTGAAGGAGGCAGGGCTTCTCCCTGAGCAGGCCGCTGGACAATTGTTTAATTGAATTGAGAAGTTTGAGGTAGTGGTCAGAACCCTCCTTCCATGGGCAAACCACAGAATCTCTTTGGACCACAGTCTCCTTGCCTGATGAGGACAGGGTTGGGCCAGACGGATGTTGAGGCCCCTCCGGCTCTGACCTTCACAATGCTCTGGGGCTGGGATGCCGCCAGGTGAGGACTCGCTGGGCAAGCAGGTTGGCCGGCACATCTTCAAGGCCATCCGCACCTTGGCTGCAGTCCCTGTGGACCAGCCTCTACCAGCCTTTTCTTTAATACCCGGGATGCTCACCAGTGGCTGAGAGGTTGTCCAGGATCCTGGGTGGGTAGAAGGAACTCTTACTTTTTTCATCCCACAACAAGAATTTGGTTGGCGATACATTGCTTCTCCAGCGAGAGCTCAATTGCTCCTCGTCAGATTAGTCCTCACCAGAAATCCTTTCTGTGGATGATCCAGCCCTGACTCTGGAGAGAAAAAATTAGAAACAAATTAGATGCCATCGGGATGAATTTAATGAAGGCTAAAGACACCTAGAGGCTCTTCCTCCTGTAGAGAAGCTCCAAAGGGGGGAATTGGCCACAGGCAATCCTAAATCACTGCTGAAGAAGAGTGAGGGGGGTGAGAGTCAGCTGCCTCCCAGGCCCAGGTGGTAGGAAAGTGCTGCTCAGACCCAATTCCACCACACATGCAGGCATTTACTCCTTAGCAAAGCCGGCAAGAAAACAGCTTCCACAACCTGTTCTGTGAGCTCAGTGAAGTACTAGCTCCCTGTCCTCTTACCTCTAACCTTAGCCTTACGTCAAAGGATCCTTTGAGGCAGACAGGACAAAATTCCAGACATGGGATTCTGTGCTTGTTGCCAATGGCCAGACCCAGAACCACGCCTCGGGGGAAAAGGCCACAGGCGGCCCTGGGTTCTTATCCTGCTCATCAAATGTGAGTGCTGTCTCCAAAATACTTTTAGCCAATCCACATATTCTGAGTGGCTTTAATTTCACCAATGCAAGCCCATTTCTAATATTCATCTTGCTAGTCAACAGGCTACTGTTTTTACCGACAAAACTCAATTCTGACATGCAGCATGCTAATTTGCACTCTCAGCTGTTGCTGGAAATACAAGTAACAAATGCTTGTAGCTATGGCTTCTGAAGTGTGGGTTTCCTCTTGAGTGTGCAAGTTAGCTGAGAAGCCCTGGACTGCCGATTCGCCGTTAGGGCAACTGCTCCCCAAGCCGAGTTACTATCTATGTGGAGGTACTTGAAAGAAAATTATTGACATCATAATAAGGAACCACAAACAGGAAACCTCGTGACGCTGTGTATCGATGTGTTTGGAGAGGGAATGTAATTTACTAAACTTTTTGTCATGTGCTGTTTCTCTCTCTGGCTAGGGACTTGGTCACCAACCAAGTTCGAGTCCCAGACTGAGCCTTGACCCCCACCACTTGCTAACCTCTGACTCTGACCACAGATGAAGCCTCCAAACTCTACAGAGCCCTGACTTCAGGCAGGCTTAGCCTGAGCCTTAGGACAGGCCGGTGAGCATACCTATTCAGGCCAGCCTCCACTCCCTTTGTAAATTTAGTTTGGTTTGAAATTTATTTCAGCTGCGTTCCTAGGGGGGCCGTGGATTTCATCCCCTTACAGTAGAAACCACCGATTCTGACCTCTGGGAGTTACTTTGAGGGGGGCTTTCACTTCCTATAAGCACACTGCCTGGATTTTTAGCACATTAGGGGACTCAGAGTCAGTTTAGCATTTTAAAGAAGCTAAAGAATATGTAAAGCATCCTAATAAAAATATAGTTAGAGCCCAGGCGGGAGGAATAATCATTACATTAATGCATCAGGCTTGTATTCCCAAAGGCACTTTTTGCCTCTGTAAAATCCTTCTCCCTGGTTACTGGTCTCATGAAATGGCAATGTATTTACATTTTTCTGGTGAGAAGTGGAATTTTTGAGTCTGATATTTGAAGTTCCATCACTGTTTTTATTTAGGAAGTAAGGCCTAATATAGACAGTGCAGTGACAGGTTTGGGTTGTGAGTTTTGGAATCAGACACCCAGGCTTCACATCACAGCTCTAGCACCCACTGGCTGGGCCGCCTTGGGCTGATAACTTTGAACTTCTGATGCTCCGTTTCTATAATGGGGCTAATAAAACCTATCTTAGCAGGGGTAATGGGATGACTAAACTGATCAGTACTTGTCAAGTACCTGTCACTTAGTAAGTGCTCAATTAAGGACAGTTATTGTTAGTCCAAGGCCAAACCTACCAAAAGGCTGTGTATGGAAAGAGTATTAGAAATGCCTTCACTTGGGTAGCTTAGGACTTCTATTCTGAAAAATGATGATTTGTGAGCCTTCGGGCCTGGCTGGATGGGCCTCAAGCCAGGGGTGCAATGCACTTACCATTTGTGCTTTGGACCCTTAGCTCTGGGTACGGTTCACATAGGATTCAGAGCTGAATCACTGAGTGGAGCCTTAAGGAGAAATAAAGGGGCTGTCTTTGGGTAAAGGTCTGGTTGACTTTATTTCCCACACTGCCTCCCACACTTTAATGTGCATCTGAATCACCGGGTGGGGGGTCTTATAAGGTAGATTTGGAGTCAGTAGGTCTGGGGCAGGGCCCGAGTCTGCCTTTGCCACAAGCTCCCAGGTGACACTCATGTTGCTGGTGCAGGAACTCTTCCTTGACCGGCAAAGTCCCAGAGCAGATGTTCTTAGCCCTGGCCGCACATCATCATCACCTGAGGATTGTTAAACTAGCACCTGTGCCCAGGCTCCCAGACCAGTTAATCAGAACCTCTGGGGAGGGGTCAGGGCATTGGTAAAAGAGGCTTTTCCATTTTAATTATTGACCAAGAAGATTCAGTGCCCTGACTCTGCCTGTGTCCCTGCCTTCAGGCAGAAGCGTTGGGGTAAAGGCTTCCTTGACCCTGAAATGCCATGCTGTAGCGGGGACAGGGAAGCAGCTGGCCACAGCAGCGGCCCCTCCAGCCTCTCGCAGCAGCTGCAGTAGCTTCTTGATCTGCCGCCGCCTCCCATGTTCTCCAGCACACAGGCTGCTTCAGAGCCTGCGGACACTGTCAAATGAGGAGCAGAGGTTGGAGAGTGATTCCATGACCCCATTTCAGAGGGCAGTTGAGACTTCCTGGGCTTCCTGACCTCCAGCCAGATGTGGGGGGCTTGCTGGACAACCAACAGAGCGCCTCTGTGTGGGTGACCTGAGCTGGGCCTCCCCTGACCTGGGGTGGTCAGATGGTGGGCACAGCCAAGGGAGTGGTGGTGGTGAGGGGGCTGGTACTGAGAAAACAAAGGGGCCTGTGTCTCATGCCTTCTTTCAACCAGGGATACTGAATGACAGCGAGTCACAGGGAGCCACAGGCCTTGCCTGGGACCAACATAAGCCACAGCCAACTTCAAAGCAGGACTCCTGACTTGTCTGGTTTCTAGAATGCATGGCAAGTCTCAGGAAGGAGTGGGTCACACCCTCCCATGGGTCGCTCATGTGATTTCAGAATGCCAATGACTTAGAGGCCTGTGTACCTATACAAGTGTGCAAATGTGTGAACTGGGTGTGCAACAGTGAAAGGAGTAGGTGTGCACTCTCCTTCCCTGCCCTCACTCTGGTTCAGGATGGGGAGATTTTCATACAGGACCTCTGGGGATGGCAGGCAGACTTAAAGTTCCAAAAACCACCACAACCTACTATAAGGTTTTAAAGATGTTTCCCTACATTTTCTTCTAGTAGTTTTATGGTCCTGGCTTTTATATTTAGTCTTTGATCCATTTTGAGTTTTGGTTATAGATATCCAGTTGTCCCTGCACCATTTGTTGAAGACTGTTTTATCCCGTTAACATTAACTTGGTAGGTTTGTCAAAAACCAGTAGATTGTATAAGTGAGGGTTTGTTTCTGGATTCTCAGTTCGACTCCGCTGATCAATGTGTCTATCTTTATGTCAGTACCATGCTGTTTTGACCACTGTATCTTTGTAATATGTTTCAAGGTTGGGCAGGGAAATTCCTCAAAGGGAAGGGTTTTTGGAGAGGTCATGGCCCAAATTTACACAGTGGGAAAATATTTACAGGCAGGATTTGAACCCAGGTTTGCTGATATGAAAGCCCTTATTATTTTCACCACATGAAAATATTACTTTTTGGTTCAGAATCCAAGACTCAGAAAGAACTAGGATTCTTCTTTCTGGGAAACATGAGTAAAGAGAGAACAGAGAGGTCCAAGTGAAAGCCTCAGGAGCCTTGATTGGCTTCTGAGTTGGTGTGAGTATGGGAAGCAAGATCTAGTTAGACCAAACAGTGATGAGCCAGAGAGAATCATCTGGCCTGATAATGAAAGTAGGCCTGGAAGAAGAGCACAGCCTGGCCAGCTGCTGTGGGGTGTGGAAAGGGCATGAGATCAGAGGTCAAACTAGTAGGCGAGGGGGCCGGCTGGATAGCCCAGTGTATAGGGCACCGGCATATCACATGGGAGGCCCCGGGTTCGGTTCCTGGGGACCTCTCCTAGCGGGCAGACCACCTTGAGAATGGCAAGCCGCCATGGGCGGGCCAGAGCCGCTGTGGGCAGGGCAAAAAGCTGCCACAGGCAGGGCAGGTCGCCCACGAATGGAGCACAGCCAGCCACCCGCAAACTGAAAGCCGGCCGTGAATGGAAGCAGAAGCCGCCCACAAGCGGGGAAAGCCGTGCCTGTGCAGTGACCAGTCTCGGCGCGTCGCTGCAGCGGGGGGGAGGGGAGATATGTAATAAAATAAATAAATCTTTAAAAAAAAACAACAAAAAAAAGAACTAGTAGGCGAACTTGGGTAAGTGGCCTCATCTGAGCCTCGTTCTTCCCATTTAGAATGGGAATAAGGAGAGCCCTGTGGAAATTAGAAAGAAGACCAGAAAAGTCACGTGGCAGGACTTATTGGCAGACCCTGGCTTTCCCAGGCCATCCAGCTCTAAAGGAGCAGAGCAACACTGCCTTGCCCTGGGCATTCTTGGAGGCTGTTCCGAGACACACGAGGGCATGCAAGGCTCTAGAATTCTCCTTCCTCAGTCCCTGCTGAGACCTGGGTCCCACTGGTCAGCGTCACTGCCCACTAGGTCATTGGCAACAGAACCTTGAGGGGTCAGGACACTTGGGCAATGATCTTTGCAGAGTCTGGAAGTCCAGCTTCACACTTCCTCAGCCTGCAGCCCCAAGAGCTTTGTGTAACAAAGATACTGCAGTCCCACTGGTGGCTACTTCTTTGTTGCTAAGCAACAAATATTTGGTATTAAGCTCCTGTTGATGAAGCTAATTGCAAAGGTAAATTATCCTCCAAGATGAAAAAAGCTCCAGGAATGTATTTAGGGGTTGGTCTCTGTGAACTTCTGAGAATGTGATTTCTTGAAAATGCCTATTTTTCCGACGGTGAGAGCATTCACACTTTGTTCTTCCTGCTTTGTTTATCCCTTAGAGTGGAAATTTTCTAACTTTCTTAGCAAAGGAACTTTTTATTGAAGGAGAATCTTGCATGGAATTCCAATACATGGAAGGGATCATGGGAGAGCTAAGCTGGAGGAGCCACTGCCCACTGGGAGCCCCCTTCGCTCCTCCAGGCTTACCTGCCTTGCTAGTCGCTCTGAGGTCCTAGAGAGGTAAAGCTGTGCTCTGTCTACTTCTGTGTTCTGAGTGTCCAGCATAGAGCTTGATGCAGGGCAAGTGGACGGCAAGTGCAACTCTAATAAATGACACCCTTATCTGTCAATGACACCCTCATCTGCCATAAACCGGGCTGGGTCAGGTGGATGCCTGAAAAGACAGTGGCAAAATGCCCATTGCAGGGCAGTGCAGTAAGTGCCATTCCAGAGATGCTACACAGGGTCCAAGACAAGGAGAAAATACTTCTTCCTAGAGAAATCAGCTGGGTGCCTTTGGCAAAGCCACTCTCTACATCTCAGTTTCCCCATCTGTAAAATGGGGACATTGGTATTCCAGAGCTCACAGGGTTAAGTGTGAGGATTTGTGTCCTTAGCTTGCTGTGTAGGCCATGGTTATATACCATAAGCCAACTCAATAAATGTTAGCAATAATGATAGCTAATGTTTTTAGGGCTTTTAATATGCTAGGTACTCTTTTATGCACTTTCCATATATTATCTCATTTAAACTTCATAACTACCTTATAAGGTATCTATATTCATTCATTCCATTTTATATATGAGAAAACTAAGGCACACAGAGGTCAAATTTGCTTTTTAAGGTAGAGCCAGGGTTAAAAGGTAAGCAATGACTCTGGAGCCAGAACTCTTTAGCCAACCCACAGACTCTATTATTATGTAACTGGCCCCAGTTAAGCCAGAAAGGGATCCTGCAGGTCAGCATGTCCTTGCAGGGGGCCATGGGCTTCACTGTGTCCCCTCTGGCAGCCACAGAGCCCTGAGCCCAAGTGAAGAACAATGGCCCAACTCTGTCACCCTGACACACAAGAGGCCATTTCAACAATGTCTGCCCCAAGGACTCAAGGGCACAGGTTTGTGGTTGTGTCTTCTAACCCTTGTACCTTGCTGTAAAGCATTGCTCCCTCTTACTCATGTGTATGTGCGCGTGCGCGCGCGCGGGCGCACACACACACACACACACACACAATTTTCTTGGCTGGGGCCAGAACCCACCTGCAAAGTAGTTACTGCCAGGCAAGGTGCTAGGCACCTTAACTTATGTTGTCTCACAGTTAGATGGGTGTTTCCATTTTGTTTTACAGTTGAAACAGCAGCTCAGTGAGGTCCAGTGACTTGGACCACACAGCATGTAAGAGGCACAGCTGGAATTCAGACGGAGCCGTCCTCATTCATGTGCTTCATTCACCCTTACCCTTCTTTCCTCCATCCCAATCACGAGCTACCCCCAAACAAAGACGATGCACAAATATATGGCATCCTGGAAGGGTGGGTGTATCCTCACTCACTGTTTTTGACCTGTCTCTTTAGACTTAAATTCTCAGGCTGTGCCCACAATGAGGGTGAAGGAGCCAACTTCATCAAGAAACAAAGCTGTGAGCACCGCGGGCTTCTTGACTGCTGGCCTCCCTGGGGTGGGGCAATCTGACTTGCCATCCATGCTTTTAGCAACTAATTGGATTTCTTAAGTATGCTGCTTCAGACCAAGTTACACAAAGTACAATTCCTGGAAGTCTGAGACAGCTTGACAGCAGCAGGGCAGAGCTCGTGTTCTGGGAAGCCTACGTTGGTCTCTGGAGAGGGTTCAGGAGAGCAACAACAATGCGTCCCAGCCCCCGTAATGCTTCCAATTAGAGGGGCGGCCTTGGCGTCGGGATGTGAGTCAGCCCAGGGAGGGCTACACGACGCAGCTTTTCTATGTCGGAGTTCTTTATGGGTTAGAAATATGAGACGTGGGGAGCACTAGACCCC
>PVKH010048724.1:0-10179 GCA_004027955.1 Chaetophractus vellerosus | reverse complement strand
CAGGTGCCTGACAGGAGGAGGAAGGAGAGGAGCCAGCCAGGTGAGAGGGAGCAGGGTAGGAGGAAAGCCAGAGGACCAAGGTAGAAACGACTGTGGCCAGAGGGCAGAGGAGCAGGAGGAAGGGAGCTGGATGGACTTGAGAGCTGTGGAGCTTGAAGGCTCCAAGCTGGGAAGGAACAGCTTGCGTGGTGAAAATTTCCTGGTCACGATATGGAGCTGGGGCACCCTTAGCTGAGGCCAGGGGCAGTGAGGGGACAGAAGGACACGCTCAGGTGTCTGCTCAGCCCACGGCTCACCCAGAAGAGGGTCCACAGCCCAGCAGGAGGAGCAGGCTTGGGCAAGGGGGCATTTGTTGGGAAGATCTGGATTCGAGTCCCTGCACCAGCACTGGTTGACCGTGTGGCCCCGGGTGTGCCCTCAAGCTTCTCACCCCGAAAGTGGAGGCGCCCCCTGCCCTATGTACAGGGTATGTGCCTGGAGGGTGCTCAGTAGGTGCTTCTTTGTGGAATCTGGGCCAGAGAATAACAGGAAAAGACCTGCTTGCCGGCTTCCAGAACTCATGGTAAGGTGTCTCCCTGCCCAGATGGCTTCTCTGCAATGGGCCAAATGGTCTAAAAGAATTCACCTCTTAAGTCATGTCGCAGAATCAGGTACTTTGAGAGCCACTGCCTTCTAGTTATATAAAAGCACACCTCTTGAAGCAGGATTTTCCTTTATGAGATGGTGAAGCTCTCTTGGCAGGGCTCCCGTTTGGGGAGCTGTAAATCACACCGTATGTTTGTTAAAAATTAAAACCTGTACATGTAGAATAGCTAATTTTGAAACAAAGATTTTTTTTAAAGCCTCTTTTTTCTTTAACCTGTCATCCAGTTTGAAGCGTGCCCTGGGTGACGATGTACCCTTTCTACCCAGAACCCCCAGGCGGCTGACTGTTCTGCCTGGGGCAGGAGGAGCCATGGGGGGCACCTGCAGGGCCCGCGCCCTCTCTCCCAGGCAGTCTCCTCCGCCTTAGCAGGATGGTGTGTTCCATCATATTTGCTCCCGGCAGCCCAAGGAGCTGGGGATCTTGGTGGTCACAGAAGGAGGGAGAGGCAGGAGGAGGCCTAACCCTGCCCTTCTGACCTCAAGGTGCCCTCCTTTCCCGGCCCCCAGCCTCAGGACTGAGCTGCTGCCCTCTGCCTGGCTCTCTAGAGCCAGTGACCAGCTGTGTTTTGTGCTCTTCAGGTGGCATTTGCTAAGTGCTTGTTTCATCAGTGTAGAAAGTACTCAGAGACTAATTGAAAAGATGAGTAGAGATGAGCATGCAGACTCCATGTAGGCCGTCTGTAGCTGATTCTGTGGAGACGGAGTCTGCGTCCTCTACTTCTTTGGCTCAGTTTAACAGGCCTCATTTAGGCCAATTTTGTGTGTCTTTGTTTCCACACCTGGTCCCACTTGTCCATCCCAGTAGCTCTTTTGTATCAGGTTTCCTGGGTTCCCAGCACAGCCTTAACTCCGCTCACGGCCTGTGCCTCCGAGGCAGCCTCCACTAGGGCATCCTGCCTGCCCTGACTTCAAGGAATCTCTCTCTAAAATGAGGTATTTGCATGAACTAATAGGTGCTTCTTGTAGCAATATTGAAAAATACAGTGAAGTTAAAGAAAAATTGCCATGCCATCCAGCAGTGATCCCTGTTGATATTTTGGGAGGGTTTTGTCAATTTGTCAGGTTTTTAAATATATATATAGAGAGAGGTATCTTGTTTCTGTTTTACAAGATAGTGATCGTACTATGTCTGAAAAATTATGTATTGCCCTCCCTTTTCACTTATATTTACATTATATAAGTTTGTAAATATTTTTGATGGATGTGTAATATTTCACTGAGTGTGCAAGGAAGTCTCTTTAGATATTAGGTAGTTACTGGTATTTTAGAGTAATAAATAAAAATGTGATGCTCATTTGTGGCTATTACATTTCTAGAATAGATTCCCAGAAGTAAAATTACTTGGACAAAAAATCTTGACACATAATTGCCAAATTATTTTCCTAAAGGATCAGAACAATTTATATTCTTGTTGGCAAGAGTACATCATACCTTTACCATTATTGGGTATCATTTTTAGAAATTATAACTGATTTGATAGATGAAAAAAAAATACTTTTCCTACAATTATTGACCAGCTGTGAGTCTTCTGTGACCTGTCTCATTTAAACATTGAGGTCTTGCTGTTTTTCTAGTCAGTTATAGTAAAGTTATAGTTATAGCATTTTTATTTCTTTTTGCTCATTTTCTGGAGGGAACATATAGAACTGCGTAATGTTTTTATGTGATCACTCTCCCTTAGGGATTTTGTCCATTGTTTTTAAATGTCCTTCACTAGCTTGATAATTGATAATTCACTTCTCTTTTCTTCTAAAAGCTGTGTGGGGACTTAGGAATATGATTTTGATTGTTTTTTCCTTTTTGTTTAACTTTGACACATCTAAGATTTTATTTTAGTGTGAGGTAAAGACTTAAATTGACCTTTTCCCACATGTAGTTAACCAGTTATCTGCCTCAGGATAACCAGCAGTTATCTAATGATTCTTGTTGTTTCCACTGGTTTGAGATTCGTGCATTTGTAGAAGTTGTTCATTGGCTTGGGCGCTGTGGCTTCCCTCCCGTCGTCCTGGCTGTGGTGCCAGCTCTGGTGGGCATGGCGGGGCAGTTGGTGGCCTAGCTGGCCTCATTAGAAGTAGTAGAAGGTCTGGCTCCGCTCGTTTACTTCTTCAGGTAAACGTCAGAATGAATTTTGTCAAGTATCCAGGAAGATAAAGATACCCAAATAATATAAGGAGCACCTGACTTTTTAAAAATTGTTTCTTTCAACCTGTAAATTGATTTTGGGGGAAATTAACATCTGCATATTTACAGTATTTATGCTTCCAGCCCATGAGTATCTTTATTTCAGTCTTGTATTTTCTCTCTCCATTCTATCTATCTGTTTCTATTTTAGAGTGCATTTTATGGATGATTTCCAGATCACAGTCTTGGAGTTCTTTAAAGAACTACTTTATACTCATAAGGTTTCAAAGGAACATGGGGGTGGGGCGCGGGATCACTAATAAAGGTGAGGTCTTTGATCTGAGATCATTAAGAAAAATACATGAAAAGTGTCTTCACTTTTTCTTTGGCTTTAATCTGTGTATTTTAAATAAAGCTCCTAGGACTCTTGCCCTGGCTTCGTATCCCAGTTTACCAGCACAGTCTCAGGGAATATGCCTGTATATTCCTGCATCTCTGCTGACTGTTAAAACTCCTGGAGGGCAGGCCCCTGTCTTTTAAGTCCATAGCTGCGCTGCCCGCCTGCTGCGAGGACGCCTCCGCAAGCTGCCTGGAGCCCTTGCCCCTGGTGGCCTGTGTGCCCGGCCAGCTGGGTGAGGGGACGGGCGTGGAGCCCGGGTGCTGCCGCGGCCCTGCTTCCTGGGCCCTGTGGTGGGGCCAGAACCCGTAACGCCTGCTGGGAGAGCCCAGGCTGCGCTCAGAAGCCAGCACAGAGCTGGAGCACGCCAGCCTCGGCCCGGGCCGGGCCCCCTGGGGAGGGCAGGGGTGACGGTGGGCATGGGTTAGTCTCGACTGACGGACGGGCGGTTATGGACACGCAGAACCAGCTGCTTTCTTACCGGGCGGGCGGGCTCAGCTAGCCAGAGGCCCTTCAGGTGAGCCTCGGCGGCTTCTTGCCTCGTGAGTTGTTTCAGAATTAAAGGGCTTCTGTGTTCTTGCTCACAAGTGGGCAAATGGCCGGAGAGTTGTGTGAGAAATTTCAACAGAGACGTGTGAAGTGAGCGCTTTTTTTCAGTCTGCCCACCAAGGAGAGTTTTCCTATCGTTTGTTTTCATTCAGAGCTAGCAGTAACCGTTCTCTTTGTAGGGAGCCATCTTTTCTTGTCTCCACCTTAGCGGGACCCCAAGACACTCCACAATTCCAGATGATGCCTTTTTCCTGGGAATAGCCTTTTAGGTTAATCTCTTTGAAGACAGGAAATTAAAATCTGAATATTGCTTTTACGGATATTCCCCATAAGAATCTGTGAAATTTTAAAATTTAAATTCTAAACAACATATCTAAAACTTAAATAAAAGTAATGTGTTGACATCTTTACAATACAAAAACAACTATCTGCAGTTTGTATATGCCTTTGTAAAAACTCCCACAGACAGGTGGTAAAAATGACTTAATTTGTAGCACTTGCTAGCTATTGAATATAAAGAAACTTTCCTTTTCCATCTAATTTCTTAAAAGCTTGGTTTATCCATGAAAAAAAAATTGTACCTCTAGAAAAATAAGTGTTTTGGGGTGGTAAGTCATAACTTGGTAGTAAGGGAGGTTGAATGAGAGTCCAAACTAATGAGTTGGGATTGTGTAGTATTTGAATAGCCATTTACTAAAAAACAAACACACACACACACAACAGAACCTAATTGCCAAAATGCTAAGTATTAAAGTAATGAGAAACAGAAAATAGAAGGTGGCCTGGTGGGTATTGGAGAAAAAAAAAATTGCATTTGAGGTGCCAGGTAGGGAAATGCTAAAATGTAAAGTTCACACAAGGATGCCCGCACACCCTTTTTCTGGGGGTCATTTGTTTACTGCCTGGGCGGGGTTGTGGCCTCCTGTCCATTCCGCTCAGCGCTGGGATCTCTGCCTAAAAGTTACTGAGAAATGGAGACTGTAGAAAGCCGAAAGATGCCCAGGCTTTCAGTGCACACTGACAGCCAGACAGAACGTTTTTCCATTTGCAGTTTTTTAGTGTCATTTGAGTTGCAGCCCCCAGCCAATCGGCGCGCCCCGTGCCTGCTGACGTCACTCCCCAGCCAGTTCCCTCCAGCTGCGGAGCTCAGTTTGTCTTTTTTTTTAAAACTAAAATGGAGGCTGCTTTCTTGCCCTAAGGAGTACATTGCCTTTCCTGCTGGAGCCTAGATGTTGACATGTAATAAAGCTGGCAGCAGGATGGTGGTGGATGCGGCCAATTCCAATGGGCCTTTCCAGCCCGTGGCCCTCTTACATATCCGAGGTAAGTTATTGTGTGCGCCTTCCGTGGTGAGTTTCTAAATGGCTATTGTGCTTCAGACAGGAGAAGCAGGAAGTCCTCCTAGCAGAATTCAGTCCGTTTGGCTGCAGGCTTGACAAGGTGAGAGGGGGTACGTCCTTGCAATTTGGCATTTTACGAACTACTTACAGAATTTGAGAATCGAGAGCGGCCTTGCGTGCATAGTTGAAAGCTGGTTTTTCTGCTTTCTGCTCGCTCTCCCATCCCCCTTTCAGAGCTGTGCTGATGTCAAAGGATGTGAAGTCACTGCCCGGGGAAGGCACTGGGCGGGGGCGGCAGGGAGAGGCGGGCCGAGCCAACTTGCCGGCGCAATTTCCCTAGCCTGAATGTTGCTTAACCCTGCCCAGCGTCCAGCGGGGTCACGTCTCTAAAGGGAAGGGGAATTGCAGCCAGAAAACACTCAGTTTATCAGAAGCGGCCTTTAAAAGGGTCGTTTTCGTTCTTGCCACGGAGCCTACATGAGAAGTAGGCTCATGTTTTGAAATATTGAAATCTGTTGAGGATCCTCTTTTCTGAAATGTTAGCGTTTTCTTTGCGTATAGGAAATATTTTGCATGTAAATAGATTCTTGTGTTGCTATTTGACTTTAAAACTTTAAATGGAAAATTTTAAAAAGAAAAAACTTTAAACGGCAACAAGTTTTGAATGTGCATAGAGCTCACATTTTAAATAATTACTGCTGACCTGTTATAGTTCATATATAGTTTGTAATCAGAATTTAGCTTGAAAACGTTTACTATGGTAGTTCATAGTTATATTAAAGTTTAACTATCTGGGTAGTGGTACACTTGGTTTTCATTGGTATTTTAAATATTTGTTGTGTATTTTTTGTTCATACTTGGGTGAAATTAAAAATCGATGTTAAACTTCATCAAATCACTTTAAAATGTATAATCTCACAGCTGTGCTCTATAAAAACAGTTTTAACCGTCACACTCTCCTCTAAGGACCCATGGTAAGGAAGGGTGGGGGCTAGGTCTCTAGGTGACTAATAGTCTCTATGACTAAAATGCCGGGCAGGATTTTTCAGATCCTAGGGTGTACCCAGGGAAGGTAAAAGCACATGAATCCCTAATCTCTTGGAATAAAATGGGTGTTGTTTTTCCTCCCCAAACCTCTGTAATGAAACTGGT
Source organism: Chaetophractus vellerosus (assembly GCA_004027955.1). Lineage (NCBI taxonomy): Eukaryota > Metazoa > Chordata > Mammalia > Cingulata > Chlamyphoridae > Chaetophractus > Chaetophractus vellerosus. Next base: position 3,975 of record PVKH010048724.1, on the reverse strand, counting down.
GGCAGTTAACAGCCACAGAGACCACTGGCAATGCGATGGCTGTGTAGCGCCTTCGGGGAAAGAGCACAGGCTGTCCTGCAGATGGCATTTAGGGGTTTCAGGGGCACGAACCAGAAGAGGAAGAGCAGAGTACAGATAGATGTGTTTGGATTAAAGTTAGTTCTTAAACTCTGACTAACAAGTTAGCTGTCAGGGTTTGTTTGTTTTTTGCATATAAATTGCACATACTTATACACAGCAACATAAATATTTTTGGCTTGTGAGTTTTCTGATTTTATTAGATACCTAATATACTTGTCATTTTTAAAACTGTAGGTTTATTCTAAAATAGAATCATTAGCTCTTATATCTTAAACCACGCTGATTTTTGTTTCCAGAATCCTCAGACCTTTGTATGGCAGTGTGGATTTCTCTGCATTTGGTTGAGTGGTTGCTTGCCGTATTAATGGTGGAGCGAAGGGTGGTGAAGGGTCCCGAACCTTTAGGGGCCTAAGGCTGGCTTCTAATTCAAACGGGGGGAATTTCTAGTTTCTAAACTTGCAGGAAGCTTGATTTAGTCACAAGGACTTTTTAGAGCAAGCGTGTTAATATGAGGTTTTGTTTATCGGGCTTTTATTTAGATTCTCAGTCACTTTAGCATCCTCTTAGCAGCTAGTCTGTGGAGAGCTGAGGTGTAGCCGAGGCCCAGAGGTGTTTCTGGATTCCAGGGCGAGGGACCCAGACCTGGGGAGGGCTGGGGAAGGGGCTCTTGCACACGGCACACGCTCGCACACACACGGAAAACCAGTGTCCCCAAGGTCACACAGCTGGTCGTCGTAAGGTGTAGCCAGAATCCAAATCCAGCTTTAAGAGCCAACTGGGGGAGGCCGTTAGGTAAACAGATAAATAGGTAGGATAATTCAGCTGTGTAGTGTTTCCAATTGGTTTAATAGTTACCTCCTACTAAATTGTTCATCTGAAGTTCGAAATGGATGTTTGTGGTGCATTAGTGTGTGCTCGTAAATTCAAGTGTGAAAGGGACATGGTTTTGAGTTTAAACTTTCTGTCTGTAGGAGAGCCCTGTCACCTGCAACTTGGCTGTAAATTTAGTATGATGACTTATGTTCTGTACTTCCAGCACTGTCCCAGAGAGCTTTCCACGCTGCTGGGAATGTTCCCTGGGTGTCCTCAATGGTGGCCACTGGCCACATGGGGCTGTGGAGCCCTTAAAATGTGCCTAGTGCAATTGAGAAACTGAATTTTCTTATTTAATTTAATTTTAGTTATTTTAAATTGAAGTCAATGCCTGTGGCTAGTGGCTAGCTTATTGGACAGCCCAGTTCTAGACCAGGAGTAGCAGGCTCTTTTGAAAAGGACCAGAGAGTAAATAATTTTGGCTTTGTGGTCAAAAGCAGCTGTGGACAATTCATAAGTGAATGGGCCTGACTGTGTTCCAATAAAGCTTTATTTACAAGAACAGGCAGCAGACTAGATTTGCCCCTGGGCCATAATTTGCTGACCCCTGCTCTAGGTCATCCCTGAGGTTTGACCTGCCTGTTTCAGGAGGGCTTTTGACTACAGCCTGGGTCTGCCAAGTCCTGAGTGTGCCAATAGCCGGGCCCTGTCCCTCTGTCTTCTCCCAGGTAGAGCGCATCAGTCCAGGGGCTGGGTTTAGGCTGTGGTAGCCAAGCAGTGGGAAGGAAGAGAGCAGCCTGGTCTTTGGCCAGCTGGCTTTTACTCTGGCCTAAGGAAGTTGTTGACTGCTCTCCTTGTTCTTTCTTTGAAAGACTCAGAAGTGTCAGAAGTTCTCTGTTTTTGTGGGGGGGCAGAAGAGCAAATTATTCTTTTTCTGCAAATATGTCTTTCCTGGGAAGTGGAGGCCTAAGTGTGGAAAAGGTTCTGTAGTCTTGTGTCATCAATTTGTTGGAAACCCTGACCTTTCCAAGGAAATTTAGAGAAACGTGCAAAAGGCTTTCATTCCCTGGAGTCTAGCAATCATAGCCATTCTGAGTGTTAAGGGGAATAATAAATGTAATAATTGGGCACAGGGCAAAGTGATGGCTAAATTTGGGGGACTCCTGCGTGATATGGGGTCAGCTGGTAACAGGGAGAGTGGGCGCCTAGATGGCCAAAGAGAAAATGCCCTCCCAGAGACCTGACGAGGCTTGTGGTTCTCTCTGAGTACTGAATCAGCTCAACCCGGGCTTTACTTCACAGACCTCTGTATGCTGTAGAGCTGTAGCTCTCCGTAGAGCTGTAGCTCTCCGTGAAGTGGCTTTTCAGCCTTACACCCTGAAGCCTTCCTTTCGTGGCCCTCTGGGTGAAGGTGCAGCTGCTTTCTCCTGGCAGGTGTGGAAGGTAACCAGAGTAGCAGGCGGCTCTCTGGGGAGTGGGTGTAGCTGGGTCTGCAGAGCCTTTCTGCTCATGAGTTTTTCCCTTTGACTTGGGCGTGAACTCCGCAAGGAGGTTTCTGGTCACAACTTGTGCCTTACAGCAAAAGCTATAAACGCCTAGAATCTTTTCATTAACATATTTTAATTGTATGGAAGAATGAAAGAAAAAGAGATAAGGTTATGAGCCAAGAAACCTGTGTTTTTACACTTAGACAACCTCAAAGACAAAGTGTATTTAGGTGCATCCTACTTCTCATTCCAAATATAATTGCAGGTGGTTTATTTTTTCTAATCCTACCGCCCTTTGCACATTGCAGCTGCTTTTATGAACACTAGTTTGGCTGCTCCTTCCTGTGGGCAGGGCAGGTTCTGGTGTTTCTCCTCCCGCTCTGCAGCCCGGGGGTGGGCCCAGGTCTGTTGCCCTCCAAGCCTCAGTGTGCCAGGCCTGGGGCGCTCCTTTGTGTTCCTTCTCTTGCTTAATTCTCCCTGCGCTGTGAAGCATTGTCATTCCCACTCTTTCTAGAAGAAGGGAAGCCTCTTGCCCAGGACCGCTGAGCTTTTGGAAATAAGACAACGGGAGCCTCAGACAGCAAAGCTCCTGCTCCTTCCGCTGCACCGCCATGTAAAGGGCTGGCTGTGAACGCGTCGGCATCCCGTGTACAATTTGATTCAGTTACTGTTTTCTATAAAGTGTAGCTTATTTGAGTGTCTGGGGTTCAAAGCTCATTTCACTTTGAAATGGAGCTCCTTAAAGGTCCTGGGCGGAGGGGTGGAGAAGGCCCCGGCTCCTTCCCTGCTGCCCCTGCACCCAGTGCTCCTGCAGGTGTTCTTGGCTCGCCTTGCTGTTCTCACTGCCTCCACCCCACGGCCCGGCCGGCGTCTCTCCAGGCCCTCAGCCAGTGCTGGTGAGGGAGGGTGACCCCTCGGATCATGGCTACTTGGTGTACTTCTTAGCTAACTACTTGGTCAGCCAAATAGTTCTTGGCAAGCTCTCGAGACCCTGTACAGGGGAACTGGTTAAAAAAGTGGAACACAGCCCTCTATTCCACCTGGCGTGTAGACCACGACTACAGCAAGTATAAGTCTGGTTTGGTTTTTGACCCTTGAATGATTCAGAAATGAAAAGCCCCTCTGTGGGGAGCAGTTGTAGCTCAGTAGTTGAGTGCCTGCTTCCCATGTACAAGGTCCTGGGTTCAACCCTTGATACTTCCTAAAAACAAACAAGCAAACAAATGAAAAAACCAACTTGGAAGAGCTGGTGTAGCTCAGTGGTTGAGCACCAGCTTCCCACACAGGAGGTCCCGGGTTCAATCCCTGGCCCTGGTACCTCAAAAACAAAACAAAACAAAAAACCCAAAACCTCTGGTTTTAAAAAGAGACTTAAGAGATGTAATAGTCAAGCAGGGGGAGTGACTCTAGATCAGATCCTTGTTTGTTTTTAAAGGCATCAAACCTAAAAGAGACTTCTTGAGGCGGCTGAGAAAAGTTGAGTACCCAGTGGCCTTGCTGGCATGGAATGGTGGCTGATTTTGTTAAGCGCAGCGAAGGCAGCAGTGAAGGCAGCCTAACCGCATGGGGACTGTCCTTGTTCTTAGGGCGTGCA
>PVKH010048723.1:0-10174 GCA_004027955.1 Chaetophractus vellerosus | reverse complement strand
TTTCCCTCATGCAGAATCTGTTGCTTTTCTCCATCCTGTAGCTATACCATTAGAAATATGAATATTTCATAGGCACTTACAATCTCTGCTAGTGCCTGCCCTTCTAGTCACCAAATTTCCAATTACTCTATTCTTCACACACATAGGGCATCTTTTTTTTTTTTAATTTTTTTACCCCGCTTCCCCTCATAGGATATCTTAATCCAGCCACAGGAAAAATAGTCCAATGTCAAATCCAGTCACTACATCAAGCTCAATGGGGTTTGTGGTCCTTTCTGCCAGGTATGCACAAGGCTCTTCTTGATCAGATGTCCTATGAACTAAATAGGAAATTAAATATAGCTACCTCCTCCAGTGGCTATCCATTGGTGGAAGGGGGTTGGTTTGCCACAATACATATTTCCATTTGGAAAGAGGAAGACAAGGGGTACACAGCTATGATGAACTCCCTCTGAGAAGATATGGTGAAGGATTTCCTGGGGTGGTAAATGTTCCTTGATGAAGTTTGAGGGAAGTTTCTCTATCTGTTGCACACCATGACCCAGAGCTGTTCTTTCTTTTCCATTATTCTCCTTGGCCACCTCTGAAGTGGGTGTTGGGAATATGTCCTCCTTGGGAGATGCTCAGTTTTCTCAGCAAACTTCTTTCTCTTGCAGTGTTGGGGTCCAAGGTTGGTAAGTCTCAAAGTGTCAAAGGTTTTTTTTTTAGTCCAGACTCATACTTTCTTTGGCAACAGTTCTCTGAAAAACATAGTAGGTTTCTGATCTTTTTATTTCCAAAAAGTTCCTTTTGCTAGTAACCACACCTAACGTTCTTTTCTAGACATATTTCTAAAATCTGCTTTATTTCTTCACTTTATTGCTTCCATGATTTTCTTTCTCAATTTAATGGTGGCTATCTTGAAAGTGTCTGCATGATAGGTGGGGCATTAATGTACAATCTGATCCTTGTCCTAAGTCATTTCATTCAATGGAGAAGTTTCATTGTGATTTTGTTGCAATGTCTTTTGAGATCTCAAGACTTACTGTTTGGGATCTAGAGTGTCACATTTCAAGCTTGCAGTCCTCTATATTTCTGAACTATTTCTAATCCCTTTTATTTCTGTTTGCAAACCAGTTATGATTTTCTTGAGCATATTTCTTTCTTGTAAACCTTTGTCAAACACAGCCAATCTTCACTTTTCAACATTCTTTCCCTAAATCAGTAGGCTTAGAAGCACAGAGTCTGCCTCACAAATGACCACAGGAAATAATTTTACCTAATGCTTTCCTACTACAAAAAAATGTATTACCATTTGTCAGCCTCCAGTTTTGGATTTCTCACTGCCCTCCACCTAAATGCTAAGCCATTGCTACACATTTTAGATTTCTTTTGGCGTGGCCTCTTGGTATGGTCCCATTTCTGAATTTGTTAGGATAGATTAGAGTATGGCGTGGAAACACCTATCTCCATCCCAATCCAGTGGCTGGTCACAATGATGCTTTATTTCTTGTTAATGCAATATCTCCAAGGTCCTGTCTTTTTTTCACCTTAGGACATGCTTATGACCTAGCATCAGATCAGAGGTACGAGCTATGGGGAAAATGGATCAGGAAATTCAAAGTGACATTTTGCTTGGCAAAATTGGATTTCATGTCAATATTTTTGCATAGGTATATTTATTTGTATGTTTATTCAGTGTGATTGGCTAATTTCATGAAGAAAGTCTATAGTGCATTGTATTAGGTAGGGTTCTCTCGGGAAACAGAATCAACAGGAGATATCTGTCAATAATATAAGATTTTATAAGAGTCTCTCACGTGACCGTGGGGATGCACAAGTCCTCCGTAGGGAGGCTGCAAGCCAGGGGCTCCGATGAAAGACCAGTGAAAGGTCCTTGATGAATTTCTGGGAGAAGTTGGCTGTCCAAAGACAAGCTGGGAAATTCTCTCTGAATGTTGAAATCACTTCCCCTTTTAAGGTAGTCAACTGATTGGATAAAAGCGTCATCCATTCTTGATCCTATTTCCCTGATTGATGCAGATGTAATCAGCCATCCATGCAGTAAACTCACTGGTGATCAAAGTCCATAAATGCTCTTGTATTACAATTAGCCCAGTGCTTGCTGGACCTAATACCTGGACACAATTACCTGGCCGAGTTGACACATTAGCCTAACCATCACATGCATGAATCATTGGTTTCCCTCCACTGAGAAGCACAGTGGGAAAAAATAAGGATGGGGGGTATTTTATCAGATATAACAAAAGTGTAAACTAGCAAAGAGTCTGTGCTAGATATAAAACAAAATCTCTCATAAGTTATAATCATCTTTATGTTTTTTGCATAGCTAACTAAGTAGATGTTTTATGTTCTTCATGTGGCTTCTCAGTGGAAAACAAGTGCAGATGTTTTAATTCATTGTATAGCTTACAGCAGTATTAGTATTAGTTTTAGATGCAGCATTTCATTTAATCCTCATAGCAACCTTTTGAGATAAGCAGGGAAGGTATAATTATTTTCTTCATTTTATTGATGAATTGGCGTGGAGACAGTGGCACCTGCCACAGTTTCTGGCACATTGAAGGCCTTCAACAGATTCTGTTGAATGAATAAAGAAGTGTTAGAACATTGAATGAGTGACCGAGGGAGGTTAAATAACTAATTCTAGATTGGTTAGTAAGTGGCCACAACCTAACCAAGTTTTCTACCCCCTTCCACTAACCCAACTGCCTCCAAACAGCTTCAGAATGCAGAATTAAACTTCTGTTATAAATATTTTCTTTGGAATTTTGCTGATGAACTGAAGTTTCATAACAAGAGGAAAGCAGATGGCTTTTGGGAGGGGCATATACTTGCTCTTTGAACTGTGCTTCTGTTTTGCTTGTTTATGCAGAGTGTGCATGAAGGTTGCCAGAGCCTTAATTTCAAACTGCCTCATTTAATAAAATACAATAAGGAGAATTAAGAAGAAAAGCTGTAGGGGAACATCCTGCTTATTATCTCTGTAATGAGAAAACTATTTTTTCTCCCATCAGTTGCCAATGATGAGGTTTTTTGTTTCCTTTCGTCCGGGCACAATTATGATGCTCAATGAGAGGAGTGAGAAGTACCACTTTAAAGCCAAACATTCAATTCCTCCTAATTCACAAGGGAGAGAAGGATCAAGTTGTGCAGCTGGGAGGTGATGTTTCTTCCCAGCAGCTGTCATTGAAGAGACACGTGCAAACCATAGAAGTCATTTGTCACAAGATCCTCATCCAGAATTTGCTCTGTGCATCTCTCTTGCTAACGTGACATGAAATAGTGAAGCTTTCAAAATCAAGTACAGACTTCGTTGTGTTGACATGGGCAAAATGAAATGGGAGCTGAGGCAATTATGTGGATAAATCAGGCCAAAAATATCCAACCATTGAAAGAAAAAGTTCCTTTGGCTCGAATTATTCAGAGTGACTGTCCATGTTCATCAATTTATCAGGATAATGAATTTTATCCCACACTTTACTTTGTCAGTAGAGATACATCTTTAGTCTATGAATTTGAATGACTTTGTGATATTTTATTTCACTGGAATTTATAATAAGAGTTGAATGAGTAAGCACTATATTAAAGATTGCTACCACAGCTATGACAATAGTCTAGGAGAATGTAAAACCTCATTACTCAATAGTTAGCAGGTATAGCTATTGGAAGGGGGGTAAAGAGGGAGTTGTGAAATCTGTTGAGTATCAAACGCTTATAACTAATCCATCTCTTCCTATTTATAATCCTGTTATTCTGAAGTATTTTGGCCAGTACCTCTTGGCTAGTTTTCTGGTTATTTGACAACTGGATAAATGAGCCTGAAAATTTCATCAGATTTCATATAAAGAATAATACATTATAGTTATGCACACATGTGCATCTCTTTGTGTATTTTGAATATCCCTTATTTATATACAAAGAGATACATGTTTCAAATGTGTAAAGGTTAAGCAAGGTCAGTTTTTCAAGCAGCCCATGCATTAACCTTGAACCTCCTGCTTGGAATCCTTCACGGAATCCTCCCGTTTAGCCATCCTTCCTGTTTCTTCATGGTTCTAGAACCACTAGAGGTATGGTTAGGAGGCCCGAGGTATCCTAGGGGACAAAGAGAATCTCTGAGCACCTAGCTTCACTAAACCTCAGGGACACCTCACCACTCAGAAGTTACAAATCATGGCAATTAACTCTTTAAGCCCTGGATTCCTTGAGTTTAAAATTGAGGCAATAGAAGTATATACTTCAAAGGGTTATTGTGATGCTTAAATAATATGATAGGTAAAGCAGGTGCACTGCATAGTGTATAGGATTCAATCAATGTTGGCTAAAATTATGTTAGTATTCATAGAATATGAATCCAACTTACAGTAACTGCTGATTTGTATATTTGAAACTGTTTTTTTTTTTTCTGACAACAATATTTTTTTCATAAATTTTAAATTTACAGACACTAGGCTTGAAAGTGAAATGTGTTACCATCAAAGATCATGGCATCTCATTGCAGTGCAGTGTGTGTGTGTGTGTGTGTGTGTGTACATTTCTGTTCCTACTTTGGGAAAAGTACATAGGTGAGAACATGCTATAACAAAAGTCTTCCAGGGCTGAGAAGCACATTTATGGAACTGAATTTCAGGGAATGATGGGCTGCCTTATATGAAGAGCTCAGGCAGATATTTGTAGTGATGGCTGTTTTAGTTTCCTAGGCTGCTTCAGCAAATACCATGAAATGGGTTGGCTTAAACACTGGGAATTTATTAGCTTACAGTTTTGAGGCTGGAAAACTGTCCAAATCAAGACATCATCAAGGCTGAGGACAGGCTGCCAGCAATCCTTGGCTCCTCTGTCACATGGTAAGGCATATGGCGGCAACTGCTGGTTTCTCCCTTCTCTTCAAGGTTTCATTGCTTTAAGCTTCTTGCTTCTGTGGTGTTCTCTCTCTCTCTCTCTCTCTCCCTTTCTCCTTTCCATTTAAAAGGAATATGGTAATAGGATTAAGACATATCCTGAATGAGGCAGGTCACACCTTAACTGAAGCACCCTCATCAAAAGGTCCTACTCTCCATGGATTTATATCCAGAATGAATTGGATAAGAACATGTTTTTCTCGGGTACATACAGCTTCAAACCACCACAGAGGTGAATGATGAAGCATCTTTCAATTTCTTGTTGACATGCATCATATTACCCTGACCATTGCCAAATTAAGTAGCTATTTCATTTATTGACAGTCTCAGCAAAAAGGCTAGGGAAAATCAATTCTGAACATGAATTATGACATTTCTTTGAATATCAACTATCTCTGTTGTTTCCAAAATCTGTACCATGGCATCCTCTGTCTCTGAGTGGTGGGTTATTATTGAATTCTGATTGCACCTTTATGCATGCTTGTTATAGTAGAAGTTCCTGGCACAATAACCTTTCTAGCGCTCTGCAAGTTGATTTGCTAACAATTCCTGCCTCAGTTCTTTTTTCTTTTTTTTGTTATTTTATTTTTTTCTTTTGGCCTCAGTTCTTGTAACTGAAAGGGAAGACATGAAATGGAAGGGTCAATCAAGGGACAGAGATCATCAAAAAAGGTTAAATAACCTAAAACGTTAAAACATTGATATTGTCCCACATGACAAAGATATTAACAAGAAGAGGAAATCATAAAATATGAAAGCAGCTTTCATAAAATGATTATAATGGGATTGGATAAGAGGAAATTACACCAACCTACTTGTATTCATTATGGTCTGAATATTGGCCTTTGCTACTCATCTTTATATGTCCTATTTCCTGCTCTAATTCTCTGGTACGAATAACAAATCAATATGGCATTTTTGAGGACCTGAGCAGGGCTGCAAACCACTCTCTTTTTAAAATAAAAGTGCTACATCACTTCTTTTAAAATGCATCCAGTGGAATATAAATACCACAGTGACTTGATACCCACCACGATCCATTTAAAAATACAAGAGCAAGCTCTTCTTTAAGTCAGTCATTCTACATTGTTCCTTTTTCTCACTTTCCCCACAGGATTTTATTCCAATGAAATCTACATATTTTGCTTGGCAGTCTTATTGATTATCCTATCATATTTCTCTGCTACCAAAATCTGTTTATAAATTGAAAGGCTTTTTTCTAACTTTATAAGGCTCTGAGTGTTAGCATGTTTTTCTCTGTTGAGTTATAACATTTAAAATAATTAATGAGTTATAAAAACAAAGTAAATATATTAAAATTTTGATACATTATTGTAAAACATAACACCATGTATTGAAAAGTCATTTCTTAATGAGATGAATTGTGTCTTTGTGTGTATCTGATGGGGAGGGAAGTTTGTGGTATCTTGCTGAGAGAATGCTTCTCAAACAGTAAGATTTCAAATAACTCCCTGAGAAAATACATCATAGGGAGATAAGATATAGTTGAAAGGTGTATCCTTCTTTTATTAAATGGGAAAAGAGCAATTGTGAAAGGGAGGTGGGGCTGGGAGAGGAAAACCTACAGAAGATTGAGCTGCAAGTGTACTCTCTGGCAGACAATTTTAGGAAAGAATATGCTTTCTGTGGAAACTGAGAATCTAGAAATTGTGGCTTTTAAAATTTTTTCTACTCCTATTTCCTTGGAAAGAATATTCTTGTAGCCCCACGGGTCAGCAATCCCCCCTTGGAAGATCTAGATTGTACCTGACCCATATATCTTGATAGAATATGGACAAGTGGAAAGGGTCGGAAAAAACAACTATTTTCAAGATCACCATCATTTTCCAGGTGCAGGTAGTTGTATCTGACTGAGGCATGTTCAGTCGGGGTGGTGTAGTGGAAAGACCTGGTCTTTGGGAGCTGGCTTTGTTGGTTTTGTCACTCATTTGTAATTAGACTGCTAGTTTTGTCATCCAAACAAAAGAAATAGGTGTTATAGAGTTGCTGTAAAGATGAAATGAAATGACATAGTTAAAGCACCTGAATCATTAAATACATAGTAGCTACTCAACTAACTACTTTCTTTGAAAAACAAAAATATGTATTTTCAGCAAAATTCTTTAGAGAAGCATGGGCCCTAAAATGCCTCAAGATTGGTCTCAGATACCCTGAGAATAGTGACTATGTATAATCTCACTTATTTACACTTTCACAAGAAAAGAGGAAGAAACAACAGACTACCACTCTCCTAAACTCTGCTTGGACATCTAGCACTGTTGGAATCTTCTCAGCCATCTGCCAGCCCAAGATGATGTATGCAAAAGCCACTCAGAGAAAAAGCCTCTTATCAGCCGACTACGATGCCTGAAAAACAGCTAGAAGGTTTCATTTCACCAGAGAAGAGCTCTTGCTTTGAAATGTTTTCAAAGTTTCCATGACAAAATATTCCTTCACGGTCTCTGCATCAGTGAGCTGCTTTGTATTTCTAGTGCAGCTAAGCAATTAAAAGAAGATGAATAGATGTATTCCGGCATGTGTGATAACAAATGGCATACTTAAGGTGACAAGGTTTCCTGTGTTAACTGGCTTTGCAGTCACTTGCAAGTCTGTGAAAAATATTCCCTTTTATCAGAAGTTTTTCCCTGCTTAATCTCAGTTTAAAGGCTATTTATTCTCGAAGCAAATTGGAGGAGGACTTTTCAAGTCATCTTAGGACAAAATATATATACATATTCTCTCTGTGCAAAGGAGTTGCTGTTTTTTTTTTTTTTCTTTTTTATGACAGCTCAAATAGACTGAAGTTTTAAGCATCAAGCTGTCCACTGTGACAGAAGATGCTCATCTTGGCCATGAATGAGAGACCTCTGCAGGAAACTGAGTGGTCTGTTTAAACTGTTATTCTATGGCTTGGGCTTTGGATGAAGTCAGCACAAATTAGGGGGGCTCTCCAAGGATCTTGGACCCAGGACATTTTTGGATCTAGAGAATTCCCAGGAGCAGAAAATGATGGGAATTTTGATATCATTTTGGTTGCAAATTGATAGAAAGAGAACTGAATGGCATCAAATCCCTTCCTGGTTTTTTAAACTTCAGTTTCCCTCAAGTATCCTTTATTCTCTCTTACTCTTTCGGAATATTTACCTACACTTGACATCAGTTAGGATCTCTCTAGTATCTGAATTTAAGTCTGTTCAATTGCTAATTTGAATTGTAGGTGATATTGACCTCCTGCTTGGCTTATGCATTGTTGTGTAGTATATGTCGGAAACAGACAGTATGGTGTAAGATCATATATAGAGACTTTAAGGAAAACAAACCTGGATTCATGTTCTGATTCTGACACTTATGGTGATGTAATTGTCTTAGTTTGTCAGGGCTGCTATGACAAATACTACACAGCATGTTGGCTTCAACAACAGGGATTTATTGTCTCACGGTTTTGAAGGCTGGAAGTCCAACATCAAGGTCTTGACAGGCAGGCCATGTTTTCTCCCTGAAGTCTGTAAGGTTCTGGTGCTGGCCTTCCCCAATCCTTGTTATTCCTTGGCTTGTCTCTCTGCCTCCATCAGATGGTCTCCTTCGATGGCTTTCTCTAACTTCTGGCTTCTAGATCTTCTGACTTCTTCCTGATTCTGGTTTCTACTGACTGACTGTATCTGAACTTCTTCTCTATAAGGCCTCTAGTAATAGCCATTAAGACCTACCCTGATTCAATTTGGCCACACCTTAATTAATAAAAACATTTTCAAAAAGTTCTATTTACATATGGGTTCCTGCCCATAGCAACATGGATTAAGATTAAAGATTTGTCATTTTTGGAAGGGGGAGGGGTGTACATGATTCAATCCCCACTAGTGGCCTTGGGCATGTCACTTGACTTTGTTTAGCTACAGGTTGCAAATATAAAATGGGGCCATGGGATCACATTCTCTAAGGATGGCATTATTATCCAGTGGTTAGGAACCTGGCCTTGTAGACAAATAAACCTGAGTTTGAGTCCAGCCTTTTCTATTTCATAACTGTGAAATCATGGGAAATGTATTTAATCTTTCTTGGCTTATTTCTTCATATAAAAAAATAATTTAAAATTTAAAGTGATAAATAGCCACTGTATAGAGTTGTGAGGATTAACAGAGATAATGCACGTGCTTAACAAAGACTAGTACATATTAGCTGACATCTCTTACCCTAAAAAGTTGCATATACTCTAAGGTCCTTAGTAAAGACTAAAACCACAGACCATTGGAATAGACTCAGATTATCTAATCTTAATTCCTCATTTTATAGATGAAAAAAAAAAGGAAAACCTTGATGGGGAATAAATGATCTGCCCCAAATTTCCCAACAATATCCCACACCTGACTCTGAGTCAGTAACACTAAGTGCATGTTGTACACTCAACAAATACGCTGTTCACTTCAAGAAATTCCAAATATAATATTTTACCCCAAATGAGTGAACTCACCAGGAAAGTTTTCTTTGTGATAGAAAAAGAGGTCCTTAGGATCACTGTATTCTCCTTCCTGCCTAAAGCACCAAACTTGTCATGAGTAAACATATAAATGGCCAAATATGGTAGAGGGTTCAACCTTTAGCAGAAGAATTAGGACATTTATCAAGACAGATCTTTTGTCTAGTGAGAATCCATCTGAGCCTTTCAGTAGGTGAAAAAATATCCATAGACCACTCATAAGAGTTGTGGTGAAATTTTCACATCAAATGCTTATATTTTGTATTCCAGCTTGTATCTTCTCCATAAAAGTTTTCCAAACTTCTCCAACCACAATTCTTTCAAGAATTATTGTACTTCCATCCAAACATTTTGTCCCTAAGTTTCATTTTAGACATTTAACTTCCTCCAGCTGAAATTAACTAGGGTTCCCAATGGGAGAAAAGGGGAAATATGAAAATTAAACCATAAAACAAATACATATTTTATGACCTGTGCTTTGTGAAGTTGCCTTGCAATATGCTTTGGCTAATGGTGCTCCTAGACAGAATGAAACTTACTATCTGATAGACTGATTGAAGAGGTGACAGCACTTCCCAGCTATGTAAAACTCTAAAGTGGAGACATTAAATGACAGAATGCCTTCCAGTAGTGCCATGACCTGCATGGTAAAGAGTTGCCATTTCACAGTTCTATGCATGGTGTCTTTTATTTTATTTTATTATTATTATTTTTAAAGATTTATTTATTTTTTTTATTTTTATTACATATCTCCCTTCCCCCCCATTGTGGGGACGCGCTGAGACTTGTTCACTGC
>PVKH010048722.1:0-10173 GCA_004027955.1 Chaetophractus vellerosus | reverse complement strand
GACTGCTGCCGTATCAGCAGTAATGTTTATCTCTAATACCTATTAATATTTTATTTTTAAGTGTAACTGATGCTCCTCTGGAGGCTTACAGTATTTCTGCCTCTATACCCCCTTCAAGGGGCTTAAATTCTGTACCCATGATTCAAGCTGTCTGTTCACCAGCACAGGGACTTTTCCCTGGAGTTTTAACCAACCTCACCAGTATATGTACAAGGTGATCTCCTTGGTACTTTTCATGTATTATTGCTTTTAATTTAATCATGTCAACAATGCCCATTCTAAAATCTAAGAAATGGGGAGAGAGACAAAACCTGCAATGCTACAATGACGCTTTGCCTCTAAAATAGATTTACTAAAAAGAAAAGAGAATTTAAGGAAATGTACTTCTTGTTCTCATCAACATATAAGAAATATGTCCTAAAAAGCAAGAACAGTGTTGAAAAGAATGAAATAGGATATGGAGTGAAGGCCTGAATAACAACTGCATGAAAATGGAATTAAAACCATGTAGAGTAAGCAAATAATCATTACCTGCTGCAAAATAAAGAGGGAGGGGAGGAAGGCAGGGTGGGAATTGATGTGGTAATACAGCGGAGAAGCTGGGGAAGCACTCTAAAATTGAGGAAAAAATATCACAGGGAAGAAATGATGAAAAGTCCATATTCCATTTTCATAGTTCAATTTCCAGATGTCTCTTTTTGCATTGATCATGTTAGCTCAGACTTCTAGGTTTCTACCTCCATGTGATGTGGAGGTGAATTCATGAAGAGGCAAAAACAGCCTTTATTCCAGGCACTTAACCTTTATCTATCCTTAAATGTAAATGCCACTAGCCTGAGGAAAATCATTATAAATTTCTTTGTAGTATAATATTTTTATGAAATGTTACTCTTCCAACAGCAAACCATAACTTTACAATTTCCACTGAAATGCGTCTGTTCTTGCTGAAGGTGACTGTTAATATAAATCGATACTATGATCTAGAAACTATAGGCGTGTTTCTTTATATAACCCATTCCTACTTAACAAATTTCATTAAATCATTTAATTTTTCAGCGATTAAATGCACTTGAAAATTTAGTTAATTTCGATTTACAACATGATTGCTTGACTTGAATTGCATATGTTAACCTTTTGATTGATGCTCAAATAAGGTCTAAATCCTTCAACCTGTAGGGACAGCAGTAAGACACATGGACTGTAAGGAATAGGTGTGATTTCTGTCTTTGTGTGCTTGTGTATGACAGAGAGAGACAGTGGAGGAGGTGGGGAGACAGGAAGGGAGAGAGGGGCCTTGGGAGGAGTGACTTCTAGGAAAAAAAGCAGAATAGATGCATTAGAAGCAGATTGTTCAAATCAAGCTGAGAATTCTGAATCTGCTATAGAAAACAACAAGTTCATGTTGGTTCATAAGCAAGGAAGGGCACTGTTGACCCTGGAATTCAGGATTTCTTCTCAGTCCCGGGGTAGACTGAAAGCAAAACGAGTTGCTATTGAAACATCCCAACTTTCTGTTAAGGACCTTTAATATTTTTGTAGAAGTGGGCATTAAAAGGAAGGGGAGAATAAATTCCCAGGTATGAGTCTTATTAAAGGTAAAAGTAGAGGGGAAAAGGCAATGGAGCAGTGTTTGGGGAAAAGGAAGGAGCCAGAGAACCATGGCACAGGTGATTGAAACAGGTACTTCTTCCCTGTGTCCTTCTACAAGACCCCTAAAATCTTGAGAGATGTCCTTGAGAGATACCTAGGAGAGAGTGATCATTCCATTCTGCCTCCCAGGGCTAAAACCACTGGGGAAATATCAAGACAAATATAAATGAAAGTCATTATCATCATTCTTTCATTGTAGGGTGGTAATAACAAATGCCGTTAAGATTTCTGTGAAAGTGAAATTCTGGTTTTGTCAGGAATAAAATGGAAGGGAAGATGAGCTAGAGAAGGAATTACTGAACGGAAGGCATCTCTCCCATCTTTGTGGTCCGAATGAGACATCGGGATTTTTTTTTAGCACTGTGATCTAAGTAGACATCCAACGATGATTGATTCGGACCTGCTCGATGCAGGGCGGAATGGATGAGACCTAGCTCGGGACCTCCAGGACTTTGCACGTGTGTGGGAGCATATCAGTAAACTTAGAGGCGGGAACCATAGGCATCCTCATTAGGGATCAAAGAAATCCCCAGGACCGTCAAGCAGGAGCTTGACACTCTAAATAGTTGAGTTTGCCTTAAAGGAACCATAGGCTATGGAAGGGATTCATCAGAAGGTGCTCAGATAGGGAATTTGAACATAGAAATCGTTGATTTGTTGTAACTGCTTGGGTATTAGCGTTGGAACCAGGAAATGGGGTTTTGTATGAGCATATTGCTATTATTAGCAGTATCACGGTATGGAATTGCCTGCACCATCTGTAGCTGCTGACACGAAGGCTTCCTGTGCTAGGCGAACTACCGTTGCTCAAAGAATAGCAGCAGGATTCCAGGCAGTGATTGGAGAACCCAGTGGACCTCCTTGTCCTCGTTAATTCCCAGTAGAGTGAATTCACTTGTCTTATGGACTAGACTGGCCCCAATCCAAAATATAGACAATGTTGCATTATAGCATACTTTTTATCTATTACAATCTCTTATCTTCTCTGGAAACCTTACAAATTATACCACTCAGAATTTGTGTCCAAAGGACAGAAATCTGACTAATCTCAACCTGGCTTTGAGGAAAAAGACATTTTTGAGATTGACGCTGGAATATTGTGAAACCAAATTGGGCGAATGGTGGGGGCATGTAGCTGGGCTTTGGGAACAACTGGAACTAGTGACTCAGATGCCACCACTGTTTCCCATATCTGTCTCTTCGTTTCTCAGTGTAGCGGCTTTTTGTCATCTCTCTCAAACGTGCCTCCTGCACGTGGTGGGGTAATAGAATCTCCTGCATGACTGGAAATTATATCCTATAATTCTCACCACCACCAGTGAGGGATATGTTTCCCTAATTCTGTTGTAAAAAAAAAAAAATCCTATGGGAGAGTTTTAATTGATTGAGAGTCACAAACCCACACCTGGGCAGGAGGCAGAGTAGACAAGGTGGAACCTGGGTTGACCAGTTGTTTGGACCAGGGGGAAGGACAGCTCCCAGAAGAGTCAGTGGGTGATGGGCAATCAACTCATCACTATAAAAAAAATATTTTGAGCACTTATTATGTAACAGGCATGCTTTTAAAAAATGCTGGGATTACAACAAATGCACAAATTCCACATTTTCAGAGATAGGCACTGCAGTAGGTTAGAATAATGTCCCCACCCTCCTAATCTCTGGAACTTGCCAGTATACTTCCTTACATAGCCAAGGGGAATTAAGGTTAAAGAATTATGGTTGCTAATCGACTGACAGTAAAATATCCTTAAAATCCAGGTGAGTACATCTTGGATTATCGTCTTGGGCCCAATGTAATCACAAAAGTCCCTAAATGTGAAAGAGGCAGAAAGAGATCAAAATCAGGTGGATGAAATATGAAGAAGATGGCATCTACCATTGTTGGCTTGAAGATGGAGGGAGCCCAGGAGCCAAGGAGTGTGGGCAGTCTCTAGAAGCTGGATAAAAACAAGCTCTTCCTTTAGAGTCTCCAGAAGGAACGCAGCTTTGCCAACATCTCAACTTTAGATCAGTGGGATTTCTCACCTCGAGAACCAAGAAATAATAAATGTGTGTTGTTTTAAGCATCTTGATACTTCCCCTCAAGAATGGCAAGAAGGTGTTCTCAGTTTGGTGGGAATGTAAAATGGCGCTGCTTCTGTGGAAGACAGTTTGGCACCTCCTCAGAAAGTTAAGCATGGAATTGCAATATGACCCGGCAATCCCACTACTACGTATATACCTAAAGAATTGAAAGCAGGGACTTGAGAGATTAGCCTATGGATGCTCAAAGCAGCATTATTCACAAGAGCCAAAAGATGGAAGTAATCCAAGTGCCCATCAACCGATAAGTGGATAAACAAAATGTGGTATGTACAGACAATGGGATTTTACTCCAATGTGAAAAGTAGGATGTCCTGATACACGCAACAACGTGGGTGAACCCTGAAGACATCATCTTGTATAAAATAAGACAGACACAAAAAGACAAATACTGTATGAGGTCACTGATAGGAAATAATTAGAATAACGAAACTCATAGAGTCAGAACTAGAATAGAGGTTACCAGGGGCCAGGGTGGGGTAGGGAATGGGACGTTAAGGCTTAAAATGTACAGGGTTCCTACTTGGAATGATGGCAATATTTTGGTCGTGGATGGTGGTGATGGTGAATATAATTAACATTGAAATATATATTTCAGTGTGGTTCAAAGGGGAAACATAAGGTTGTATATACGGTAATAGAATAAAAATTTTAAGAAACATCCATGGAACTACTCAGTTAAACCCTGGACTACAGTTAATAGCATAATTACAAAAATGTGGTCTCAATTGTTACAAATGTACTACACCAATGCAGGGTGCTAATAAGAAGATGGTATATGGGAATCCTGTATTTTATACGTGATTATTCTGTAAACCCACAACTTCTCGAATAAAAAAAAAGACATACCAGTGTGACACAGGAGATAAATGAATAGCCATTTAAATATATCCAGGCATCTCAAACAGGTTTCCATAGTAAAGCACAGGAGATGACAGATAGGCATCTAAATTGTCTTCTTCCCTCATCTGTCACCACAAAAATCTCTCTCACAGTGGCAGCTGCTTCTCTGAAAGGTCTTTTCCTACCTAAATCCACTGTTAACAAGCTCCTTGGGGCTTTCCACTTGTTGCCTCTAGACCTTCAGATGTGATCTCCTGGGGGCGAAGTGATTCTCTGCCTTTTAAATGTAAAGCCAGTTCCTTCCTGCAGCTCAGCAGAGAGAAGTGATGGAGAGCTTGACCTCCTTGGCTTCAAAGGCCAGGTGGTAGCCTTACCAGTTCTCTGAGATTGGGCAGCTTACTCAGCTTTTGTGTGCCTCAGTTTCCTTGTGTGTAAAATAGACATGTGGTGGGAGACTTCAGGAGTTAATCCGGGTAAAGTTAAACTTGGGCTGGAACCCAGCACATATGGGCACTCTGCCATCTGATGCTAGTGGAATATACCTAATAATAGAAAACCGAGCCAGATTTCAGCTAATTTGCACGTGCACATTGCACATAATGTGTATATCAACCCAGTGCGTAGTAACGGCTTCTTTTCCTGCACGTAATTATTGCAGTAGTGGAGGGGTCAGATGATGGAATGAGGGGGAAAGCAAGGTATTTTCTGACACTTCTGAGTGTGACTTTAACAAAATTTAGAGCTGAGTATTTTTTTTTTTTGCTTTGTTCCTAATCTTTTATCATTTTAAACCTTAGATGTCAAATGGATTTTTAGTGTCAAGCATGATTTACAGAAGTGATTCATCAGGAAAGCTTTAAAATGTATTTCTGGAAAAAATACCACAAGGCAATAGCACTGATATTTTTTATGAATTAAGGCGAAATTAATTCCATTGCCTTTCTCATGTAGGCACAAGGCAAAATGAAGATGAAAACTAAAACTTGGCTATATACAGTGAGACACATGTCTTAACCAATCAGTACAACATACAGCGATTCAGAACTGTTTCAATGATCCCAGTTTTCAGTTATCAGTTGGATGTTTGACATTGTGTAAATGTAGCTTGTAACTGAAAATAATTCTGGAAGTTTATTAAATGGATGTCTCCCTGACAGGGATTAATCGAAAGGCTTTAGTATTTTGTGAGCACAAACTAGTGTGAATTTCTTACATCATGTGTTTTAACCTTTCCCAAATTAAAAGATTTCATAAATTTGAACAGGGAGTGATAATCTTGTTGAGGGTTTAGAAATTATATATGTTTAGAAGAATCCTTTTTAAATAGTAAAAAATTATGCTTATTTGAATAATTTAAAAAATCATTTCCTAGAAAAAATGAGTTCCGCTACATTTTTAATTTTCTATTACACATATGTCAATTTGATTCCCATCTACAATTTAGATTTTTTTCACAATGAGAATAACTCAAAATCACCTAGTCTATATTAAAAACAATTTTGCATTTACAGTGTATATAATCAGTCTTACAAAAACGGCCAAAGATAGAAACTTTAGGTGCTACTACTCTGCTAGACTATTTGGCCATTTCTCATGATTTACTAATTATTTGCTTATACAGAGTCTCGCCTCCTAGGGCAAGTTGTAGTTTTATTTCTTGCCGAATGACACTGCCAGTTTAGACATTGATGTTTATTTTCCACGTTGTCTTGGCCAAATCATTTAGTTTTATGTTAATTTAATATTAATCTCTTTGGGTGATATTTTATAGGAATATTGAGCTCTTTGTTTGCCTGGACCAGTCACTGGCTCCTGGTTGGGGTAGGTCCCTTCTTAGTCAGCTTTGGGTTTTCCTAATCCAGGGTGTTTTCATAATGAAGTAATTTAATATTTTCTCCTTTATGTGAAAGAACTGCTTTACTTGGTGAAGTAACATCCAAACTTCTACTCGGGCAAGCAAAAATGAAGAGTTTAACTTCTGATTTGGGGGTGTTAGAGGGTTTGTGAGAAGCAAACAGCAGCTGAACCCAAAAAGTCACACAGTGAATTTATAACGGAAGTAGATGAAACATCTAAGAATGATTTTTTTTTCATATACTACTTAAGTTTTTCTATCAGGATGAGATGATGTAGCCTCTTTAGTATTATTTCAATCTAATAATCTGTGTTTAGGTTCTAAGAAGCATGTGCAGATTTCCACAAATTGGAGTGGAAACATGGAGGAAAATTCCACTGTTAGGTTTCAGTTATCTTTACTTTTGGTGTGGATGGATGCTAGTACCTGATGTGTGTGTGTGTGTGTGTGTGTGTGTGTGTGTGTGTGTGTGTTGGAGGGAAACCCACAGGAGAAGCCTCTACAATTCAGTGAAGATCAAATATACCACAATTTTCTGGGAGAAGACATTTCATACATGTCTAGTGCTGTAGTGCCGTCATCCTGTCCCGCTCCCTCCTCCGCCCCGCTCCTCCAGCATCCTGACATCCCAATTAAGCAGGATGCCCTTGCCCTCTTGGTCTGAGTGTGGCTGGGAAGACAACAGTCAGTCTTGCCCTGGGGAGGTTCCAGTCCCCAGAGGAAGGTAAGAAACACTGGAGGTATTGACCGGTTTCAAGCAGAGGAGCTTTTGTCCTGGGTTTGATGAGATATGAACATTGCGTGTACATACACACACGTTTCCTTTAAAATTAATGCCTTCAGCACGAAATTAAATTCTGCTCGGGCTCTATTGTCTAACATAATCATCAGTCAACAAGTGAGCCTCCAGTTAGCAGAACTGCTATCATCCTATCTACTTGGCGTGCATTGATTATGGCCCAAACTCAAGCCAATTAATCTACTCATCTTCTGATCCCAACCCAGACTCTCTGTGGACTGTATTCCTTCTTCCATTCCTTAATCTTTTCAGAGCAATTTTAGATGATTCATTATAAAATTATCAATAAATCAGTGTTGCCATATGCAGAGCATTGATCAATTCCCAATAAGGGTGTAAAGAAATGTAAGCCATTTGCTGGGAAAGTGGATGAGACCTATGACCCAGCAAAACCAGAGCTTCAGAAGGGGCCCAAATAGACACCAAGAATTCAGGGAACTCTTTAGCATTTCAGGGGAAAAGAAGGAGAACCTGAACATTGACATTTTCCAGATAGGATCCATGATAAAAGGGTTTACATCCAACCTTGAGACAAATATACAAAGCATATTCAGATGTGGGTAGGTATTGTGGAAATGCTTTCTAAGCTCCCTGCCTCTAAGATCCTTGTTTACTGCTTCTTTAGAAGAACCAAGTCATAGAAAGTACAAAATGGGGGAGAAGGGAGGGATAAAACCTCGACAAAACTATAGGTAGGGGCATTGATAATATAATTCAACATGCGAAGTACTCACTTGGGTATTTTTTACGTTGTTGCATTTTGGCATTGGAGGATTCATAAATGGAATTCTGTCCAAATGTATTCGATTATACATTTTTCTTCCCAGCAGACTATGCAGTGAGGTGAAATCAAAGAACATGAAGTTCCATCCTTTCAGAATTCAAATGTACTTTTATCCACTGGAATTTAAATCATTAAAAGCTTTCAGGTCCCTGCAAATTTTATCTAGCAGAATTCTTTCACAGCTCTATATTTTGTGATGGATTAATCCAGATAACTAATATGGAACTAAGTTATAATACTAATTTTCCATGTTTTTTAAAAAAAATAGTTTAAATTCAAAAGTAGAGTAGTTGACTATAGAGAGAAAACTGGTTTTCCTAAAAAGTTAAAATGTTAAAAATCTAGAACTTTGATTAGACATTTCATTTTAAGCTAAATCAGTGAAGATGTTTGTAGCTTTGTAGGGGAATTCACTCAAGTTTTAGAAAAGGGTTGCCAGTGTATACCTGTGAAATGTCTCCTAACAGAACTGAAGCAATTTCTGCCCCCACCCCCACTACATGGCTTTAGAAATCTAGACGCCTTTGAAGACAGAGTGTTGAATTCCCCCTAGGTGGTCGTTTCCAAGCATCCTCTAGAGCTTTACCTTTCTCCTGCCGGTGCTTTTGAGATTCTCGTGTCATCTTTGCTAGCTGCTTCCGGACAGGCTATAAATTGACTATTTTATTCTTGGAACCACACAATTACCCCTGATATGGAAGGATACACCGGCATTTGCTCACGTTCAGCACATTATTTGCTATGAATGTTCCAAGAATTTGCATTATATATTTTTTGGCAGATACGTTCAATTCTTGGCTCGTCTGTATTAAACTGCAGCCCCATGTTTTCATATATATATTTTTAAGAATATCATGTTTTGTGTTTTCGTTTGCAGGATGCTAAGTAAATACCGTACAATGGGTTGGCTTAGGAACAGAAATTTATTGGCTCCCGGTTTGCTTCCTTCCAGGGTGGTATATTCTGGCTGGCTCCCAGCAATCTTTGAGGTTTCTTGGCTTTTCTGTCACATGGCAGTGCACATAGAGGCATTTTCTTGTTTCTCTTCCAGCTTTCTTTGACTTTTAGCTTCTGGCTGCTCCTGGCACCTTCTCTTTCTCTTCGTCTGAATTTCATTTTGCTCTTAAAGGACTCCGGGAATAGGATTAAGACCCATCCTGATTGAGGTGGGCCATACCCTAACTGAAGTAACCTCATAAAAAGCTCCCACTTAAAATGGGTTCACACTCGGAGGGATGGATTAAAATTAAGAACATGTTTTTCTGGAGTACCTAACTCCAAGCCGCCACATTTAGCAATATGATTTGTAAAGACAAAATATAATACCTCTACTTCTTTGGACCGACTGTCAGCATTCACTGGGACAAAGCCGTGGCTTGATTCCCTCATAGGTTGTTGTATGTACAACGGTTAAAGATTAGCAGCCAGGCCAGAAGCTCTGTTGCCGTGTATTTCCTGGAAATATCAAGTCCTCAAAGTGTTGAAAGGGAAGACAGCATCAAATGGCGATAGAATGGCCAGTAAACTAATTGGTATGTAGATTTGAGAAGACAGTATGTTGCCTGTTTGGAAATACAGTAGACCGTAATTTGATTTAATGGATATGGAATTATTTCCAAGAAATTGATTAAAATTCATATGTTGGGAAAAAAGTTAAACTCCTTGTCAGAGAAGGCTTTTTGCTAGACTTAGGAGCAGAAGAGTTTCTGCCAGCACTCTGTTCAGCTTAGTGTTTGGTAGTTTATTATTATTATCACCCTTGTCACCCTCATCTCTATCATGATGATGATGGTTACTGTTTCTATCATTTAAGAAATAAGATTAGCCATGAAGGAGGAATTACGAGGTCTTCCTTGAGAGGAATTTGGGATCTATGAGATTTGAAATTGATACCCTAAGACTGCAGGTCATGATTTGGTATCTGTGTTTTCAAATCTCTTAGAGGTCAAGACATAGCGAGTCGTCCTCCAAACTTTTCTTTTGTTGTGATGTTTTTCTTAACTTGGTCTGTGTATGTGCTGCCTGCGCTTTCCATAGACATTGTCTTCATTCTGACTCCTAACTTCCTCTCTGTGCACCCACTCCCTCTCCCCCTAATACCCTTGTCGTCTCCTGGCTGTTTTCTACCCCACTACTCACCAAAGAAGAGAGATCTTGGCT
>PVKH010048721.1:0-10171 GCA_004027955.1 Chaetophractus vellerosus | reverse complement strand
TCTCAAATGGCTCCTCAACTAACCCGAAGCTACTCCTCACCTTCATTTGCTGCCTTGGGCCTTGTGTCTGTTTCTGAGATGTTGTACATGGAAGCATAGCATCTCCTCAGGTTTTCTTAATTCTCTCTCGAAGGTTATTTTTACCACCTACAACAACAGTTCCCAAACTTTTAAAATGCC
This sequence comes from Chaetophractus vellerosus, assembly GCA_004027955.1. Classification (NCBI taxonomy): domain Eukaryota; kingdom Metazoa; phylum Chordata; class Mammalia; order Cingulata; family Chlamyphoridae; genus Chaetophractus; species Chaetophractus vellerosus. The sequence continues at coordinate 9,991 of PVKH010048721.1, read as the reverse complement.
AGAGACTGTTCAAGCATCTAATTAAATTCATAGATCCTCTCCCTAGAAAAAATGTACACAAAATGCACATAGAAACACAACTTTGCATAAAATTTCAGAGGCGTCACTGAACCTGTGGAGACCATCCATGGTCCATGAAAAGTCTATGGATCCAACACAACTGACATTTGCACACCGATGTTCATAGCAGCATTATTCACAATTGCTAAAATATGGAACCAGCCCAAGGGTCTATCAACTGATGAATGGAAAAACAAAATGTGATATATACACACAATGGAATATTATTAAGTGTAAGAAGAAAAGAAATTGGGATGTGTATGACAACATGGATGAACCTAGGGGATATTAAGTTGAGAGAATTAAGCCAGACACAAAAGGACAACTATTGTATTGTCTCCCTAATATGAACTAAATAGGATGAGTAAACTCATGGAGGTAAATTCTAGAATATAGGTTACTAGGAAATAGACGGTGGGTTGAGAATGGGAGGTTATGCTTAATGTATGCAGCATTATTAATAAGGTTAATTGTAAAAGTGTGGAAATGAATAGAGTTAGAGTAACACATTATAGTGAATATACCTAACACTTCTGATTTATAAACGTGATTGTGGCTGAAAGAGGTAGTCTGTGGAAGCAAATGTCAATTGAAAGGAAACTAGAGAATAATCTAGGGAAAGTATAACTTGATATCAGTGGTGGATGAAGATTGTGGTTAATAGTATAAATACAAGAATGTTCTTTTACAAAGTGCTAAGGATATGGTGATACATGGGAAATTATAACTAATGTAACTTATAAATGGTAGTAATATTGTAATATTTTGCAGCAATGGCAAGAAGATATTTTTTCAATACTTAGGGACAACAATACAAGGGTATAAGGGGGTATGTGATTTTTCCTTTTGGAGTAATGAAAATGCTCTAAAATTGAGGTGATGACAGCACAACTCTGCAATGAAAATGAAAGCCACTGAGTATACACTCAATGGATTGTACAAAGCATGGGACTGTATAACACAGGCAATCCAGTGGTAGATAGATGATGAGCTGGTAAACAGGACAAATATGAACACCTTTTCTCCTGAATAAAAACAAATATATAATACTAATATAGGGTATTGATAATGGGGTGGGTTTGGGGAAAACTACACCAAAATGTAAGATATGGGCTATAGTTAGTAGTAATGTTTTGACAATGCCCTTTCATAGTTTGTAATAAATGTTTCCAACAATGCAAAGATGGTGGTGGTGGGGAGATGTATGGGAGCCCTGGATGATGAAATGCATGTTTGTTTTGTAAATTCACAAATTTTACTATACATTTATTGCTTATGTATGTTCATGTATGGATGATATACTTCAATGAAATTTTATTTTAAAAAAATTCTATGGCTCCAGCTGATGAACCCCTAACCCAGAGGATCATAGGAAATGACTCTTTGAAAAGAACCAGATCATTATCTCTGCTGTGCGGTTTTGAAACAAAAGGAAGCACAGCTTTAAACTACTAATTCTTTCTTGCCTAATGTCTTATATAAATGTTTTATGGATTCCCAATGCAAATTATTAATTAAAAGGGGTTAAATATATATAATAAGTATAGAATTCCAGTATTATTAGTCTCCTTTTTTAGGTTTCTCAATAACTATTTTTTTTCAGTGTTCTGATGGCCTTAGATGCAAAGGATTGTGAAAGAAAAGTCCATTGACAAAAAGTTACTTTTATAATATACTAAATACATTCATTTGTATTTTTGGTGTTTAATTTATGATGACTGAAACTCATTCTATCAGTGGGGAAAAGATAAGATAGAGAAGCCTCAACAAATTGTATAGAGATGATTGGCCATCCAAATGAGAAAAAAATGGTTTTTAAATTACAGCACATATAAAAATAAATTCCACATGCATTAAAAAGCTAAGTATTAGGAAAAAAATACAAGAGGATAGTTTTATGAGTTTGGAGGTAGGAAAGCCTGTAATATGTAAGATTTACAACCTAAAAACCTGAAAGCCATGAAGGAAAAGACTGAAGCTTTGTTCACATAACTGTAAAAGCTGATGAATGAGAAATGATACCAAAAATTTAAAAATAACACACCAGGGGGAACATTAATTTATTCATTATCTATTTAAAACATGAATATTCATGTCCACAATGCAAAATCTTTTATGTCTGTAGGAAAAAGACAATTCAAATGAAAAAAAAAAAAAGGACAGAGTACAAAGAAGCAAGAGTACATGTAGAAAGAATACAATGATCAAAAAGCAAATGAGAAGTTGATCAGCCTCACTAGTATTCAGGAAAATACAAATTAATCCAATACAGTTTTCTCTCATCATATTGGCAAAATCAAAAATTTAATAAAATTAAAATGATAGGTAATATTTAGAGTTGAAGTAGGTATAGGGTAATTTCATACTTTCTTCGTGATAGTATGATATATCTTGAGGACAAATTGCAGAAACTGTTTAGAGAACATTTATATACAAATATAGGTAGGTCTTGAAGCAATCTTACTTTTGTGGAAGGGATTGGGGGATAAGATAGTAAAAGGAAAGAAAAAGAAAAATTTTCACTTTTTACTTAATAAAGTTCTATGTTTTTGAAGGTTTTATAGTGACTGTATTCATACATTACTTTTATATTTAATTTTAAATATAAGATAATTAGCTTGGGTTAGAATTGGCTATAGAAATAGAAAAACACACCCTAGCCTTAAAACCCAAATATATTTATTAGACTTCACTTTCATGTCATATCACATTACATCTCCCTAGCATGTATAACTTAGACTGCAAATCATCAAAATGTTCAAACTTGCTTGTAACAAGTCAACCCAGGCATAGCTTACTCAAAATTTCTCTGCTCCTACTAAGACTTTTTGTTCTAGCAATTTTTAATCATCAAATACCGTTTTGGGGAAACATCCTTCACTTTCCTTTGTAAGGAACACAATTTCGACTTCTGAGTCCCAGAGACTCCTGGGTTGTTTCCACTTCGTGTGCCTCACTAAATCAGACTTCAGCTAATTAGGTTTGCTTTACAGCTGCCACCATTTTTTTGTGCCATTAGGCAAAAGGGGATCTATTAAATATATGATTTTATGAAGTCAAAATCAGGAGGCAAATAGGGGAAAATAAGACACTGGCAAGATAGTGAACTATTTGTAAGAAAATTAAGAAACCCCACTGTCCACCCATTATTCCTGCTTTTAACAAACATCCTAAGAAATCGCCACTGTCCATCCATTATACTTCCTTGGCAAAACTCCAAACCAGGCTCAATCTTAATGTTTTCTTCCTCTTTGGCTAAATCTGGATTGCTGAATCCTGCTGAAGAAAATTAAAGAACTGTTGAGATCAGTATCATTAAAAATACAGTCAGCAACCCCAATAGAAGAGAAAGATTTCCCTGAGTTGATGGGAGGAAGGATTAAGGGTATGTAATGATGGCAAAGTCCCACAGAGGAGGCAGTTCCCTAGAGAGGTCTGTAGGTTCAGAGGGCAAAAGTGGCATGCACCTTGCTCTTTAGGCAGAACTTGGAAGGTGGCCCCAGAAAAGAAGTGTTTGCCTGGTGCATCTAGCCAATGGAACCTCTGATGCTTGTGACCAAAGTGTGAGCAGACTGGGAGCCTCAGGACTTAAGTGCCCTTGTCAAAATGAAAACGGGATGTCTCAGTGACATCCTGTATATATCAATGGGTGAGGAACACCTTTCCCCGTAGCCCCAAGGGCCAGGGCTCCCCAGAAACTTGACTAGATTCTGAGGGTGGATGAAACACCCCAAAGCACTAAGTTTGTATCACTTGAATGGAATGTGGAATTGAACTAGAATAACCAAGTCTACAGACTGAGATTTATGCCAAGTTAAGCAACAAACTTCCCCTTTGCTAAATCCAACTAATGTGTCTCGGTAGGTGGGTTTTTAGTTTGTTTGTTTGCTTTTAACCTCACTGTTACAGGTGATTCAGTTCAGCACTCCCCCTTTAAATTCTCTCTTTGCTGGGTGTCCATGATACTGAACAATCAGGCCATTCCTACTAACTTCTTGACTATTCCTTAATCTCTTTTTGCCAGGCTATTCTTCCTTTTTTTTTTTTTTAGATTTTTATTTATTTATTTATTATATATCCTCCCCCCTTTCTGCTTGTTCTTGCTGTGTTCATTTTTGCGTTCTTCTGTGTCTGCTTGTCTCTCCCTGCTGCGATGACCCACCGAGTCAGCACACCGTGCGGCGGTCTGCCTGCTCGCGGGGGCTTGCCCCACCCACAGCAGCTTGTCTTCTCAAGGCGGTCTGCCCGAACAAGGAGACCACGGGAACCAAACCCGGGGCCTCCCATGTGGCAAACCGGAGCTCTACCCATTGGGCTACAGTCGGCCCCCTCTTCTGCCTGTTCTTTAACTGATACATTGACACTTAAAATTAAAGAAATGAATGTGTTTTATACCATGGAATTTCTGAATGGACCTAAAGTCCATTTATAGTAGACTAATAAAGGCTTTCATTTTTTTTCAAGTGATTTAGTGCTATTTGAGATGCTGGGAAGTCTTGGGTAGTGATCTTTGTTATTAGGTAGATAGAAAATTAACACCTGGGTTTCCTATTATCTTGTGAAAAGAGAAAAAGTAAGATACTTTAATTGAAAACGTATCTTTCCACTCCAACTTCTCTTCTGTGATTTCTCCTTATATCTGACAATGTTGGAACAAATACAGACATTTTTGAAATCTGGCTAAGGGGAAGTTGGATTCTGGATACATCTAGTTTGGATTTAGTGACATACATTTGCTTGGGTTTCAGTTGTGTATGTGCAGTTAAGTTGTTGCTAGGTAATTAATACAAATATTATGTTCTTTTTCTGGATTTCTGATGCTTGTTTTTGTCAGCTTTCTTTTTTTTATCCTAAATTCCCTCTTTTATGTTTATTTTTGAATTTATAATTTTGCATTATTTTTCTTAAAGAGCCCACTCCCTAATTGTAAGAGTTACAGATCCCACATAACCTGGACCCTTTCCTAATTATCCTGTGCATGAAAAAAGTAAATGGAGTAAGGGGAGTGGAGACTGTGATTTCTATCCCATCTGTTTTGTACATATTTTCTTGGCAAGGTCTAGTTAAGAAGACATGAATCACAGAGTCACACAGGGACATGGAACCCGTGAAGAAAGGGCTCTTCATATCTTGGTTCCATTTCCTTTGAGACTATCCCTAACTTGCCTTCTCTTTAGAACAATAATTACATTTTCCAGATTGATTACTACAGCATGGTCCATCCCTTGTCCAACACACTAAGGAACGTTAAAATGATATAGTGTTCCCAGAAAATAATTCAAAAGTAAAAGGCTATAGAAATTATGACATCTTTTCTTTCACCAATGATTTTTATCTGCCTGCCATCTACCAGACTCCGCACTAATACTGGGGCTAGTCCCATCCTCAAGGAGTTCCCAGTATAGTAAAAAATACAAATAAGTAAATGGGCAATCAAACCCACACAAATTAATTACCCATACATCTGTCTTTACAATGGTCTTACATTTTGTACTTATTCAACAAGACACTTACCGAACCCATACCTTGTTCATAGAATTGCATTTCTAAATGAGAGGTAAATATTAATAAAGCACCTAACTATGACCTCTGCCAAAATTCAGTCTCATTTAAATTGGAACCAAAAGATACCAGTGAGTTGTCAGTTGTAAATCTCTGTAAATTGCTCTTGCCATTGCCTTTGGAAAGCAGAGAAATGAATTTCAGCTTCTGACAAAGAGACTTAGTGGTAGCAGTATTTAAGCAAGTAAACATATGTAAAAGGATCTAATGTAGAAAATACACTTTTTAATCAAAGACAATGAAAAGAATTCTCAGATGAACTTGAAAATTATGAGTTTTCTGCCAGCTTCACTAAGAAATAAATCTCTCAGCTTCTGACTAGACAACTAGCTATTTCATGTTATTATATAGAAACATTACTATTCTCAACAGTGAATGACTAATTAGCAAGGGATGAGGAATAATGATAATGTCATTTGTTTTCAGGAAATCTCAGGAAAGTAGAGAAAATATGTTTTATTCCAGTTGCAATTAGCATGTATAATGTGCTAAGTGTTTTTCTCCCTTTTACCTGATACTCCTCCTAATGGAGACGATTGATTTATACAGTGAAGGAAAGAAAATTAAGCCTCTACAGCAGAGGTTCCATTTATTGACAATTTATTATGTATGTGTATTTTCATGTTTAATTCTCAGAAGAATCCTGCAAGATAAATATTATTACCCCCATTTTACAAATGAGAACTCAACCTCAAATAAGTTATATGACCAAGGGAGCTAGTAAGTGGTTGAGTCAGAATTTCAAAACAAGTCTTAATGCATCAAGTTATACTGCCTCCTACAATGCAAAGGGGTAAAGGCTTAAGATTATTTAGCCCTTGTATAGGCTCTTGTGTAGGTAGGGGATTGTGTAGCCCTTACAGGAGGCCTGCCTAGAGGGAGTTTATGAGGTGTAAACCATGTGCATTGCCATGTGACAGGAAAGCCAAGGAAGCCAAAGAGTTTTGGCCAGCCAGAAAATACCAACCCTGGGAAGAAAAAAGCCTTCTAGCCTCTGAAACCATGAGCCTATACATTCTTGTTGTTAAATCAACCCATTGTATGGTATTTATTTTAGCAGCTTGGAAACTAAAACAGTTTTTGGTACTAGAAAGTGGGGTGCTGCCATGACAAATACCTAAAAATACGGAGATGACTTTGGAATTGGGTAATTCCAATTCCAGGCTGGAAGAATTGTGAAGTAGTTGATAGAAAAAGCCTTGACTGCTTTGAAGAGACTGTTGGTAGAAATATGGACATTTAGAGGTACTTTCAATGAGGCCTTATAAGGAAATGATGAATGTGTTATTGAAAACTGTAGGAAAAGAGATTTTTATTATAAGATAGCAGAAAACTTGGTGTCAGACTGAAAGTAGAACTTGAAAGTAATGAACTTGGATATTTAACTGACGAGATATCCAAGCTAAGTATAGAATGTACAGCCTTACTTCTCCTCACAGCTTATAGTGAAATGAGAGAAGAAGAGATAAACTGAGAATTAAATTCTTAAGCACAAAGGAACTAGAAACTGATGATTTTGAAAATTCTCAGCTTATCCAGATAGCTGGGACTAGGGTAGGTAGTTTATGTAAAGATGCCCTCCCTGAGCTGAGAAGTGAGCTCCTGGGGAGAGTGGCTCTGTGCAAGGATTTAGCTGAACAGCCCTTTGCTAAGGAGAATAGGCATATGACTCATGGACCTAGGCAGCAATTTCAGAGGTCAGGTTTGGAAATGCAGTTATCCAGGAAGGATTTGTGGAAAGTTCTATTGTCTGATGGTTTGGATGCCTTATAACTGCACACAAGACAAACAAGATTTTTGCAGAATTTATATGAACAGAAGCAATGCCTGAAAGGGACAGAGAAGCAACAAATTGAAGGAAGAATGGCTTCAAGGACAGAACCATGGAAGCCAAGATCTGGAACAAAGAGAGCAGGCCCACCCATGTTTGTGGAAAGAACAGATCTGCCCCTGTGCTTGAAGGGGGGTGGGACTTGTGCCTTGTTTTTCGTGGAGAGTGCCTCTACCCTAATGCTCAGAAAGGGTAGGGTCCACACTCCAGTGTTCAGGGAGAGGATGGCAGCAGCTCAAATACTTTAAAAGGGTGGGGCTGCCACTCCAGCGGGTCCTGAGGGCAAAACATCAGCCAGCAGATGACTCTCAGACTTTGATATCTAATAGAGTTTGCCCTGATGGGTTTTTAACTTGTTTGGGATCCATGAATGCTATTTTCCTTCCAATTTCTCCCTCTGGAATGGGGATGTTTCTCCTATACCTGTCCCACCATTGTATATTGGAAGCAGATAACTTGTTTTCTAGGTTTTACAGGGCCACAGATGGAGAGGAAATTTTGCCCTAAGACAGACCATAGCCATCCTGATTTTGATAAGACTTTGGTTTTATCCTTGTTCTAAAATGGCTTAAGGCTTTGGGGGTATTGTGATGGAATGAATATATGTTGCAAGGGGAAAGAACACGACTTTTGGGAATCCAGAGGGTGGACTGTGGTGGTTTGGAGTTACGTACCCCAGAAAAACATATTCTTAGTTTTAATCCATTCCTTGGGTATGAACCCATTGTAAATAGGACTTTTTGATGAGGTTACTTCAGTTAAGGTGTGGACCAACTGTATCACAATGGGTATTAATCCTATTACTAGAGGCTTTACAGAGAAGACCACAGAGAGAGAATCGATGGGAAGCAGCCAGAACTAGAAGACAAAAGAACTTAGATGAGAAAGAAGAAGACATCTCTATGAGCATGCCATGTGATGGGCAAGGTAAGGAACCCCAAAGTTTGCCAGCCATCCAGAAGATACAGACCCTAACTCTTATTCCATAAGCCAATAAATTCCTGTTGTTAAGTCAACCCATTGTATGGTATTTGTTTTAGCAACTGGGAAACTAAAACAGGAGGGCCATCATGGCTAGATGGCTGACTCTGATCCAATGGGGCATAATGTATGCATACTACATAGAGTTGGCTATGTCTCATCAGTGTCTGGAAGTGATGGCACTGGAGGTACTGGTTGTGCTGGAAAATACGGAAGAACTGGGAATAATCCCCATTTCCCTTCCACATCGGAGATACCCTCTGAAAGAACTAATTCTTCTCTAAAGAAGAATTTAGAATAAAGACCTAAATAAGCCTAAAAAGCACACAAGAAATCTGGCTGGATGGAAGTAAAATCCATCTACATTTTTCACAGGATTAAAGGCATGCCTTCTGGGTTTGCATCCTTGGTTCTCCTTCGGCAAATGATATATCGAAACTTCTGAGAGTGGCAGCTCTTTAGATAATTACTCCTCACTCCAATTCACGCAGTCTCCAGACATGAGGAGCAATTCAATATTTTCCAAACCTACCTGGTTCTTTCTTAATTCTCTGTGCCTTTACTTACTGTATTCTATCTGCCATAAATGCCTTCCCCACCTGCTTCTCCATTCGATAAAACTCTCTTGATTCTTCAAGAGAAGCTTAGTTCATATATTTCTGCTGACCCTTCTGGCCAAAATTAATTTCTCCAGCCTCTGAGCTTCTAAAATAATTTGTGGTTGCCTTTCTTAGAGCATTAATCATATTATTACATTATTATTTTTGTTTTTATAGATTACATCTATTTTTATTCATCTTTCTATCTAGGTTCAGTAAATAAATGAATAAAGAAATGTCATGATTTACTAGGTTCTGTTCTCTCATCTGTTTTATTTAAATATAGGTTCTATATTTGTCTTCTTTTCTCTTTGGTATTATAAACTCAGAAACTTTGATTGCAGGGATAATGTACAATTATATTCCAGGAGCCAAAAGAGAAGATGAAGGAACAGAAGTAGAAGAGGTGGTTATAGAACTGGTAAATGGAGGCAGAGTTGGTGACAGTTTTTTACCAGGCTTTCTGCAGTGAGAATCATCTGTTTTTGAACAAGTGCTTTCTTTTGCCTCCTCCTTCAGAGTGCAATTAAACATATCACATTGGAAATGTTACTAGGAGAAGATGAATACAGGAGCACAACAAAAATGTCTTTTTCCAAACAGCCAAATATTATTCAAGAGACACCTTAGTTCAACTGAGGTCAGGAGTAAACACAAACTGATGATGCTTATTTGAGTGAGTGCAGCATCGGACTGAACACAGCATGGCACAGTTGAAAGAATATAAGGTTTACAGTCAGACACTCCTGAGGTCACACACCAGTTTGGCCATTTATTCCCAGCAAGTCATTGGATGGGTTATATAACATTTTCAAGCCTCACGTGACCAATCCCCAACATCAGAATAACAACAAATAGCATACGTATATCAATGCCTGGTTCACAATAGGCCCTTATTAATGTTATTTCCCTTCCATTTTTTTTTTAAAGATTTATTTTTTATTTATTTATTACATAT
>PVKH010048720.1:0-10181 GCA_004027955.1 Chaetophractus vellerosus | reverse complement strand
CAATTTCTGTTTCATATCTTTTTTGGTTTTTTTGTTTGTTTGCTTGTGTTTTAGAAAATAAAATGTCACAAATGCTTTTGAAGTTCCCTGGCACTCTTCCCAATTCCATCTTTCCCTTTCTTGATAAAGGTAAACATTATCTTTCATTTTGTGTTTATCAGTCCCATGCAAATTTTTGTCTATATAAGGCAAATGTTTCCAAAAACAATATTTAATATTGTTTTATCTGTTTTTGAACTTTATATAAATGGCATTATACTCTACATTTCATTCTGCACCCTGCTTTTTTTTTTAAATGTACTTATTTATATGAAAACTTGGAGCTATGTACCTCAGTAAAAACATGTCCTTAAACTTAAATCCATTCCTGGGGTTTTGAACCCTTGTGAATAGGACCTTTTGATGAGGTTACTTCAGTTAAGGTGTGATCCAACTGTATCAGGATGGCTCGTAATCCTTTTATTGATGGCCTTATAGGGAAGGCCTCAGAGAGAGAGAAAGCTAGAGGGAGCAGCCAGAAGCTGGAAGTCAGTGGAACCCAGACGAGCCAGATGAGGCCGCCCCATGCACTGTCATGTGACAGAAAAGCCAAGGACCAGGGACCGCCAGCAGCCAGCCCCAGAATGCCACAGTCTTCTGGGAGAAAGCATCACCTTAATGACGCCTTGATTTTGGACTTCTCCTAGCCTCAAAACTGTGAGTCAATGAATTCCCATTGTTTAAGCCAACCCAATACATAGTTTTTGTTTTAGCAGTCAGGAAACTAAAACAGTAACACACACACACACACACACACATATAACCTATAATTTGCCATTTTAACCATTTTTAGGTGTACAATTCAGTGGCACTAACTACATTCCCAAAGTTGTGCTACTATCACCACCATCTACTGCCAAGACATTTTCATCACCCCAAACAGAAACTCTGTACCCATTAAGCATTAACTCCCCATTTCTCTTCTCCTCAGCCCCTGGTAACATCTAATGTACTTTTTGACTGTTAGATGGCTTATGTTCATTTTAAATGCTGTGTTAGCTTCCACTGTATGCATATGCCATATTTTATTATCTATTTTCCTATTAATGGTCACTCAAGTTTTTCCCTTTTGTTTGTTTATTTATTTTGCTATTACAAACAGTGATGCATGCCATGGACATTGTCAGACGTACTGCATGTACTTATGAGTATATAATCAGAGGTACAAGTGCCAGGGTAAGGGTATGCATGTCTTCAACCCCATGAGATAGTGCCCAGTTGCTCTCCAAATGTTGTGCCAGGTCCCTTACGGTAGCATACAGCAGAGCTTCTTTAAGGTAGAAAAAAATCCTCTCCCATCCAGGCCTGAAAAATACTCCAAGCCTTGGGGAATAGGAGTTATGTTGCCTAAATAGAAGAGCTATTATAAAGATGAAGAGAAACTCAGGGTAAAACTGAATGAGAGAAGCACTAGAGCAAATAAAGTGTCCAACAGAGTGAGGTTCAGAATATAGAAGAGCAGGGCATTTTTAAAAAGCAGGAAATGATATAAATTTATGAAGATGACCTAATATAAAGTAAATTGCCTTTTCTTGGCAAAATACTTTGACGCCAAAAAAAATCGATTGAAATAATTCAGATACTGCAGTCTCCCATAAAAGCAGCAAATCTGTCAAGCCTCTTTGAATGTCAACAGCAGCTTCTGCTCAGGCTAAACAGCACCTGTAGACGATTCTTACTGACTCCTTAAATGCCATCTCCATGCATACAAACTGACCAAAATTAAACTTTTTTCATCCTTAAATCACCTGCTCATTGCCTACCTTATATTTATACTTGCTATTGTTTTAAAATATGGGTGGATAGAAGAATAGCCCTGGTATGATTTAGAAAAATCTGGTAACAATGGTTGCCCCTTGGGAGAAGTAATGGGAGACTGGGAGACAAGGATAGGTGGAAGGCAGACTAGGTAAGTATTACCTAGTCAGAATTGATGTTCCCTCCTCTGCAAAACCTCCCAACTGCTCCTAGAGCATGTCCAAGAGTCACCCATGTCCCCAGCATATAAATCTCTCATAGATCCAATCACATGGCTTGTATTTGTTAGCTTATTGTATACTTCCTCCCTTATATCATTTCTTTCTTGAGAACAGGAACTATGGATTTCACTCAGGATTCTCAACCCCAAGTAATGTGTCTGACATGGTACTTCATAAACATTTTTAGAATAAATGCAATGAAGTACCTTTCATCACACAATGATTACTTTTGCTTGTTTTATATATTGGTACTCTTTAAAAGTTTTGTTGAGAAAAAGAAAATATAGATACAATGCTCAAAAAATGTTTAAATGTAAGCCCTATGAGGGCAGGATTTTGTCTGTTTTATTAACATCTGTACCCCAAGCACACCTGAGTAGGTGCTCAAAAAATGTGCAGAATGAATGAAGACCTTTGGCTATGAAGTATTCAACACATTGGCTGGTAATGTAGCTCATTTCTCTAGAAAGTTTTTTTTTTTTAATTGTAGAACCCCAATCTCCAAGATGACATTTTCAATATAATTTTTATTACATCATTGCATATTGGTAAGAAATTAGCTGCTTTGTTTTTTACCTCTTCCTATTACAAACTAGCACCCGGGAATCCCTTTAAAAATGTCTTTCTTTGCCTCCCACTCTTGCTCTCTGTTTCTCTCTTCAATTCTTCCCCATTCCCTTCCCCTCCTTTTCACTCTCTCTAATCCATTTACCTATTATATTTACTCTCTATCACCTAAATCTACCTTTTGCATCAAAGGTTAGCATGGGAAAGGGCTTGGAGTTTATACAAAGCAAACCCATTATTTCACACATGGGGCAACTGAGCTCTTTTTAAAAAGTATGCATTCTCTCAAAAACAGTATACAGCCAATCAAGACATTTGAATAATATTTCCAATATTAGTCATTCACTAAGTCACACACTCCCTCCTCTCTCCTCTATTTATTGTTTGTGATAAGGAGTCAAGAAAGTATCTGCATCTAAATAAACATTTGTTACTCTAACATCTAATGTCTAGGTACATATGTGTATATGTAGAGTTTGGAGGCAAAAGGTTAAGCTAACCTAGAGGGTGTTCAGGATTCTACATGAGGACCTTAGGATTACCTACTAATAGCAAAGAGAGTAAAAATATTTTTTAGCTGTCAGTTCAATTGATCCTTACAGACCCTACTATAAAGGAATGAATAAACTGACCTGACCGACGTGATACAGATGTGACCTCCTAAGGAAGAGCCTGATTCAACTACATGTGACAATGAACTCAGGAAACCAAGTTATTCCACAGCTAGCAAAGAGCTCTGCACACAGCAGGTGCTCAAAAAGCATCTCCTTACCCCACCCTCTCCCATCCCCACCCAGACATCTGCCCACTGAGTCTCAGGGCTCCTCTCCCCAATCATCTGCTCTCACAGATTAGTTGTATTTTGGGTTGACTGGAGAGCAGGGGACTCGCAGGGGTGGGCTAGAGTGTTTACCTGTACGTATGGGCTTACATATCATCTCTATACACAGGGATACACTATCTATAAGACCATGGGTGTTCACAGGTGTTTGCCTGCGAGCAAGTATATCTTAGGTATAAGTTTTTAATCAATCATCAAACAGATTTTCAGATCCTACCAAGGACAGAAATTAAACAATTCCTGGCCTCAAGGAATGTATGGCTCAGGAAAGCATTCAGAGAGAAACCCAGCCTTGAGACTTCTCCTCCCACCTGCTTTAGATTCTCCCCCTCTTTTCCCCACTGTAACCAACGCACAGTTACATTATAAAACTAAAGCTAATAGAATGATTTAATTTGGGATCTACTTGTCCACATTATAGTACACATTGATTCGTTTATTAGATATTATTTTTATTCCATATGCCTTTATTTATTGTCTGTCTTTGTGTTGTTCAACACTGGACTTGATGCCTGACACACAGTAGGCCCTCAATATTTGTTGAATGAAGGGCTATCTCCTTCAAGTCTACACCCTCAGCATCTACCAGAGTGAACAAAGTAAATACATCTGAAACAAAGATGTTGGTATTTTTATAGGCTATAGGGCAGCGCTGTCCAACAGAACTTTCTGTGGTGGCAGAATATTCTATAATCTGCATTGTCCAATAGACAGCCACTAGCCACATGTGGCTATTGAGCATTGGTGGTGTGACTGAGGAAATGAATTTTTAATTTTATTTAATTGTGGTCATTTTAAATGTAAATAGCCCCATGTGGCTAGTGGCTACCCTACTGGACAGCATAGCTATAGCGCACAAGGTCTTTGACTTGACCCTTGCCTGCTCTCCATTCTCCCTTCTGCTCCACCCCCTCACCCAGGAAATCAGCATTAACAAGGCGGAACTGCCCTGTCACACCTCCATGCCCATGGCTGTGTTGGCCCCTCTGCCTGAAAAGCCCTTCCTCCTCGCTCCACCTCCAAACTCCATCAAAATCTTGTTCAGACTTCATTTCCTCAGGGCAACGTTTCCCTCCCCACCTTACTTTGTCCCACTGCTGACAGAATTGACCAGTACCTCCTCTGTGTTTCCCTGAATCTGTTTCTGTTGTTGCTCTCATCATCCAATTGTAAATATTTGTATACATCCCTGTGACGCTAATAATCTTAAGGACAATGTCTTATTCATCCCTTTATCCTAGCAATGTGTAACCATCACACAACACATACGCAGTAAATAGCTGTAGATTACACTAATTTTAAATATGTTCAATGTTTTATTAAAATAATATTCAGAATACTGATAGCCACTCTATGGTAATGAAAACTCTTTAGGTCAAATTCTATTATAAGGCATAGTTTTAAATAACAAAAAAGCTCTTAAGAGTCCCAGTTGACGGTCGACTTATATTTCAAGCAATATCAACACAGCATTTCAGTACAAACCAAAGAATATATATGTTCCCTTAGAGTTCCCTGCTTGTAGCTGCTCCTCCTATCTATGAGTCTGGAAGTCTCTTGTATTTCAGAAACTGATCCTGTCATTGATCCATCCCCAGTGCTTACAGTGACTTACCAGTGAGTCAAGGTTGAGGTTTAAAAGCAAGAAGACAAGATGACATGATTGACATGGAACCTTCAATGGGAATTTAGGGTAATATGCCCTTGCTGCACCCTCTACCCAGTCTTACTTCTAAGAAGCAAATCAACAAAATCCTATATAATATGAAAAACAATGACTGTGGGTACTATGTGTCTCTTTAGTGACATATGTTATCCAAAAAAGTATTTTGGGTTTCCCTTATTCCTTGGCAAAGCTTTTGCTCAGGAAATCTTCCTTTGGTATAGTATGTAGCACCTGTCACAATATTAACATGGCCTGATAGCCACACTGGTTCCATTTTTTTTAATCACAATTTTCCCACTTATCTTATATTTGGATTCCTACACAAGAATTCCTACAATTAGAATAAGCTCTTGACAGACACATTTCCATGAACCTAATTTGTAGGAGCTACTTCCCAGGTCTGGTGGATGTATTTTATAAATGATTGTCTCTCCTGCCCTTCAGGAACTTACAGTTCAATAAGGCAAACAAATAAATACACAGTAACCAGAAATGCATGCTTGTGTTTATAGTCATTGCAGCAAAGCATTGAAGAAAATGGATTTCACAAAGAACATGAATCCAAAGGACTTTCTCTTCAAATTAGATATAGATTTGACTTTTGCTTTTCTTATTAATCATGGGGTTTTTGTTTTCTTTTTAAATGCACAAACAGCACTTTCTGATATAGTGAACATTGATTAAACAAATGACTGAGTGCTTTGGGGCCACACGATCATCGAGATAAATCTCTAATTTTCCCATAATATTGACAGATTTTAAACAGTCTTTTCACTGATTTCCCTTTTTCCTTGCCCAACACATATCCTCCAAAATTTTAATCTAAGAAGATGTTTCAAAAAAGACAAAGGTCTAAGGTATCTTTTGAGGCAGCTAATGAATAATGTGAGATAAATATCTTTCTCTAAAATGCCCTAAATTTAAAGATAGGGATATCGGTTTCTTTTCTAACTGCCTTATAAAATCTGCCCACCTACAAAGAACACTGATTAAATCTAGAATTTCATTCTATATGTGTTGTTCGTGAATTCTGCTAATATAAGATGCACTTATTTCCAAAATGTGTCTACTGCTGCTTAGAAAAGGAAGATCTGGTTTTCAAAGTGTATGTTTTGATGTTAAAAATGAAAATTGTGACCTTAAGTCTCTCAAGATTTGTAAGCCTGGCATGCCATCTATCTCAATAATACCTAACAAGAATGTCAAATGGACAGAAATGGCCATGGTAACCGGGTACTTGCAGCTGACAGTGATTGCTGTATTTTGGGTGATGGGGAACAGCATTTCCATTAGTTCAAGTGAAATACAATGCCCTGCCAACTCTACCTTTCAGTGTATTCAATCCCCGGTTCTGTGCTGTGTCCATTTTCTCTTGCTGCAATTAAAAATCAGTCGATACAAAGTCAAAATGTTGTACATTCTTCCCTTATCCCTCTCCCTGTCACTGTGTTTCCAGCTTTACCGGAAGAACATGTCACTATGGTAACCAATCCCTCTGGTGCACAGACCAAGTCAACCTTTCTAGCTGGACTGCCAAGGAGAGCAACTTGGTATCAAAGCACTGAATGAAAGCACCAGGAGCCATGAATTCCATCCCCCTCCCCACCTAAATGGGGTTAAGCAATACCAGACAGAAGGATACTGAACTGGTTCTAGACGACACTCAAGGAAAGAAATTCAAGAATATCCTTCAGCAAATTCTGCCAGTATTTCTCAGTCATAATTAATATGAATTTTTCCTCCTACGTCAGCTAACTTCCCACCCCTTTAACTTTAAAGAAAATAGAAAATGACAATAAAATAACATCTCGTGAATCCGAAAATTGTTATAAACTCATCCATTTACAACAACTATTCTACTTCCTCTCATTTTCCTACTTCTAAATCCAAATCTAAGTTGCTCTCTGGAATCCTTTAAACTATCTTATACATCTTTATAAAGTTGTAGAGCTGCAAATGGGTCACTCTGCTCTGATAAGAGCCTAATCATCAAGCAAATATAATGTCCGAGGTACTAACACACCCAAAACTAAATCAGCTAAAATCCCTAATCATTCTACGGCAGCTACAAAACAAACATCACCTAAATTGGTACTGGCCATCTAGACCATACCCACTGTGTCATTTTTAAACAATTGACTTTTTTTTTCCAAATTAACAATTTTGATGAACTTCAACATTCTTTATAAATCAAAGGATAAGATCGGTTTTCACAAATATTTAAAAACAACAGCAAACCTCACTGCATCATAATATTAAAAGATATTAAGAACTGTTTTATATCTTGGCCTCAAAGCACTTTGCACATAACAGCATTGTTTTCATCTTGTCATCAGCTTTTAATAAATGAAGAGAATGAAACAAGACTCATAAAATCTGCAACACATCTTCTCAGAGTGCAGCTACCATAAAATATATTCCGTTCTTCAGAATAATGTTAATACAGTCCACATGATATTTCAGTGCCTTGATGGAACATGATGGTGTCCAAAGAATAAATCATACAAAATTTACAAACTGCATCCAGTAAGCAGAATGTTTTTACTTTATTATGTGATCAGATTAAAGTATCAAATTTTTATCATTAGCAAATGCAGTTGGTTTCTGTTTCGGTATATAATTTGGTATTTTTATGTCTTCCAAAACAGTATTTTTCTCTCTGAATGGCCCACCTTGTTGTTGCCCAAAGAACTACTTTTTTGTGCTTATTAGAATCTGCTGATATTCAGTGCACTGAAGTCACTTTTGGCAACCAATTTCTCAGGAGAAATAAAGAGCTGTGATATGATGCCACTGGCCAACAGGCTTTAAGCTGTGATAAGGCAGGGGCTGTGATTTATTGATGCTTATATGATCAATGCCTGCACCAAGCCTGGTATAGTATAGCACTTAGCAAACGTTTCTGGCCTTCCCTGTGAGATGCCCACCCCATCCCCCCAATTTCCCTTGACGAATCAGTTCAACATCTAAAACAAAGGTTAGAATAAGGAGTCTGTCGACCCGCAACACATCACTCTTAAAGGGCTTCTTCTGCTTACAGTACAACGTGCTGAGATCCCCTCTCTTCCCAGCAGCTGATGAAGCATTATCCTGGCTAAAAACCTCGAACCATGAGATTCCACGGGAATCCCAACAGACAAGCTCAAGACCAGAGGCCCCGGTAAGCCTCCACCACGCTCCACGCTCCACTGCCGGCTATTGAGGGGCAAATTCTGGCCACTCCAAGGCTCAGCCCAGGCCTGGATAACTGGAATGGACCTGGGGAAACCAGGCGACCCGAAAGCCCAATCAGCTGTCCCCGCGGCCAGAGGAAGACAGGCGCGGGGCCGCGCGGCCCAGAGCACCGGGCTCTCCGCAGCGCCACGCCTAGCGCCTCACCCTTACCTTTTCGAATGAGGGCAGCGATCTCGGGGTCGAAGCCCTGCCGGTGGCACTTCCTCCAGAGGCCCATATTGGTGGAGTTGTACTGCCGGCTGCACTCGTCAACCGGGCTCATGGCGAAGAGCTGCCGGCGATTCCGGGCCCGGAGGAGTTTCCCCTCCCAGCGGTCCAGGCGCGAGCGGCTCGCCCGGAGCGGCAAGTTGTTGTTGTTGTTGTAAATGAAGCCGGGGTCGACCCGGCGGGTGTTAAAGGCCTTGCACCTGTCCCTGTGCTTCCTGGCGTCCGTCTCGTACCAGTGGTCCGAACAGATGGCCACGGCCAGCATGCCGAGGGCGCAAAGAGCTAGCGAGAGGCCCGTGTAGAGCAGTAACCTTCCGGCAGCCATGCCTCCGCTTCGCGGCTACACCATGGGCATGTTCCGCCGCAGCCTCGCCTTCCCTCCGCGCGCCCGAAACAAAGCGGCGGGCGGCCGAGCCGGGGGGTGGGGGGGAGAGCAGGAGGAGACACTCGCGCGGCGAAGCCCCCACGGTACACGCGGCCCCCGCCTACCGGTGGCCCAGGGACTGCGGGGGGACGGGCGGGCTACAAAGTTCTGAGCCGGAGATGCTCCCGCGGGCTCCTGGGCATCCTCCGGGGCAGGTGCAGCCTCAGGCGGCGGCCGAGGCCAGCACGGCCGCCTCCCGTCCCCTCCCGGTCCCGCAGGAAGCGACTGCTCCGGGCCGGCCGCCTCAGCGCGCGGCCCGGCTGAATTCGGAGCCTCTGCCCTCGGGCCGGAAACTAAATACTGAGTGCCCTCTGCTGCGGTGGGGACTTCTGGGGCTCCTTTGTGCACAGTGGCGATCGGACCGATTCGCCTTGAGGCGGGGGTTGGGAGCGCAGTCAGGAGGAGCCACTTGACCACAGGATGAACTGAAACCTTCCTGACGCGGCCGGCCGGCGAAGGGACTCTCCAGATGGCAGGCCGGCTGCCCCTGAGTCCCGCCTGGGTCTACCCCTTCCGTCTGCAAGCTAAGAACCTGGGCGCGCAACCAGAAATGTGCTTTCCTCTCTGGGCTGGTTGGGTCTTTTAAAAATCCCCGTCCTCTGGTCACCAGCAGGTCCTTTGCTCCGTCCGCCCGGCGCTGCGCTCAAAGGCGGGCTCCCAGCGGGCGCGCGGTCTCCGCCGACCCTTCCTCGCTAGCTCCCCAGCTGCCCGCCTCCGGCCTCGCCATTCAAGCGGCCCCTCAAGCGGACGGCACAGTCACCCGGGCGGCGTTACCGGACTTGCCTGGGCCCAGCGTCTGCGGAGACAGGGCGGCAGCTGGCGGGCGCGTGGGGCGGGCGCCGAAGAGGACGCACCCGGCAGGACGCACGGCGCGGGATGCGCGGAGCTGGGCGCACGGCGCCTTCAACACCATGGACAGGTCGCGCGGTCGCGGCACACAGCCGGGCCCTCCGCCAGGCCCCCGGGCTTCATGCTGCTTTCCCCCACGCTGTCTTCTTCCTGGAGTGTCCACCCCGCCGCCTCCTGACCGCCTCTCTCGCGACGCCTCCGCCTCACTTCATCTGACTCCCAGGTAACCCCAGGAACGTGCTGCCCATGTGCAAAGAAAATGCTGCAGGCACCGAGAAAAACACCAGTCCTGGCCCCTCGAAGCAATCTGTCCCCTTCTCCCACCACCTGAGCCCCTGGCACTCTAGCACCCCGTCTGCTCTGCCCAAGTGGGGT
>PVKH010048719.1:0-10176 GCA_004027955.1 Chaetophractus vellerosus | reverse complement strand
GAGCCGGCCCCATTTCCTAACTTTAAAGCTTATTACTTAGCTACAGTGGGAGGAAAAAAAAAACCTCCAGCATGATACTGGCATAAACATAGATTGACCAATGGAACCAAACCAAGAACTCAGAAATAGACTCTCACATTTATGGTCAAGTGGGTTCTGACAAGGTCATCAAGCCTACCCACTGGGCCAGAATGGTCTATTCAACAAATGGTGCTGTTAGAACTGGATCTCCATATCCAAAAGAAAGAAAGAGGACCCCTATCCCACACCTTATACAAAAGTTAAAATGGATCAAAGACCTAAATATAAAAATTAGAAGCACAAAACTCCTAGAAGAAATGTAGGGAAACATCTTCATGATCTTGTGATAGGTGGTGGTTTCTTAAACCTTACACCCAAAGCAAGAGCAATGAAAGAAAACATAAACAGGACCTCCTCAAATTAAACACTTTCGCACTTCAAAAAACTTTGTCAAGAAGGTGAAAAGGCATCCTGCTCAATGGGAGAACTATTTGGAAACCACATGCCCAATAACATGATTTCCATGTTATATAAAGAGATCTTACAACTCAATGATAAAAAGACAAGCAATCCAATTAAAAAATGGGCATAGGAAGCAGATGTGGTTCAAGCAATTGAACACCCGCTTCCCACATGGGAGGTCCCATTGCCTCTTAAAGAAGACAAACAAACAATGAGCAGACAAAGAGCAGTCATCAAGGAAAAAAACAACAAGCAGACAACAAGCAAAAACAACAAACAAGGGGCCGGCTGGATAGACCAGTGGATAGGGCACCGGCATACCACATGGGAGGCCCTGGGTTCGGTTCCCGGGGACCTCTCCTAGCGGGCAGACTGCCTTGAGAATGGCAAGCCGCCATGGGCGGGCCAGAGCCGCCGTGGGCAGGGCAAAAAGCTGCCACGGACAGGGCAAAAAGCCGCCACAGGCAGGGCAGGTCGCCCGCGAATGGAGCACAGCCAGCCACCCGCGAACTGAAAGCCGGCCGTGAATGGAAGCAGAAGCCGCCCACAAGCGGGGAAAGCCACGCCTGCGCAGTGACCAGTCTCGGCGCATCGCCGCAGTTGGGGGGAGGCGAGATATGTAATAAAATAAATAAATCTTTAAAAAAAAAAACAACAAACAAACAACAAGTAGACAATGAACAAAAACAAATGAGCAGGGAGCGATGTGGTTCAAGCAGTTAAGCGCCCACCTCCCACATGGGAGATCCCAGGTTCAGTTCCCAGTGCCTTCTAAAGAAAAAAAAAATAATGAGCAGACAACAAGTGCAAGTAATGTGCAAAAACAGAGAAGGGAGCCATCTCAGGGATATATAAATGGGCAAAACCCTTGAATAGACATTTTTCCAAAGAGGAAATACAACTGGCCAAAAAGCACATGAAAAGATTTTCACCATCACTAGCTGTTAGGGAAATGCAGGTCAAAACTACGAGACTCATTTCATGCCTTACAGAATGGCCATTATTTTTTTTTAAGTTTATGTTTTTTAATAAGTACTGGAGAGTCTGTGGAGAAATAAGAACACTCCTTCACTGTTGGTCAGAGTATAAAATAGTGCAGCTTCTGTGGAAGACAGTTTGGGATTTCCTCAAGAAGCTAAATATAGAACTGCTGTATGATTCAGCAATCCTGCTACTAGAAATATATTCAGAAGAACTGAAAGCAGGGATGCAAACAGGCATTTGCACACCAATTTTATAGTGGCATTACTGCTAAAAGATGAAAACCCAAGTGTCCATCAACCGATGAATGGATAAACAATAAGTGGTGTATACATATGGTGGTATTCTATTCACCTGTAAGAAGAAATGAAATTGGGATGCATATGACAACATGGATTAAACTTGAGGATATTATGTTGAGAGAATAAGCCAGACACAAAAGGACAAATATTGTATGGTCTCACTAATATGAACTAAATATGACGAGTAAACTCACGGAGGTATACTCTAGAGTATAGGTTACTAAGAAATAGAATGCGAGTTGAGAATGGGAGCTGATGCTTACTGTATGTAGCATTATTAATAAGGTTGATTGTAAAAATGTGGAAATGAATGGAATAATGAACACACTAACACTGCTGATTTATAAATGTGATTGTGGCTAAAAGGGGTAGTCGGGATGTAAATGTCAATTGAAAGGAAGCTAGAGATACCTAGGGATTGTAAAACATAGTTAACTTGGTGCTGGATGAGGATATTGGTTAATAGTACAAATACAAGAATGTTCTATGAACTAAAACAAATGTGCATCACTGTAGCAAGGTGTTAAGAATATAGTGATAACATGGACAAAATACAACTAATGTAACTTATGGACTATAGTTAACAATAATATTGTAATTTTTGGCATCAATGGCAAAGGAGGTGCTATATCAATGCTCAGGGTCAACAATAAGGGAATAGAAGGGGGTATGGGATTATTTTAGTTTGCTAAGGCTCCTGATGCAAAAATACCAGAAATGGGTTGGTTTTATAATGGGAATTTTATTAGGGGAAAATCTTGCCGTTCCAAAGCTGTGAAAATGTCCAAATCAAGGCATCATCAGAGATGCTTTCTCACCAAAGGTCGCTGTTGACAGATCCTGGGGTCCTACCATGTGGCAAGGCAAGATGATAGTTCTCAGTCCAGGTCTCTGCCTTCTACTCCAGGCCACTTTTTCTTGGAGCTCAGCTGTGGGCAATCAAGCACATGGCAGGGCTCATCTCTTTGAGCTGAGCAGCTTTGAGCAGCTTTGAGCTGCTCAGAGGGCCTTGCTTCTTGGGGGCCTCTTTCCATGTCTCTGTGCTCTGCTGATTTAGATAGAGCATACACAGCCTCTGGACTCTGTGACCTCTTTCAGCCTCTTGGGGCTTCTTTGTCTTTCTGCAACTGCAGGCAATCCTCTCTCACATGGCAGGGTCAAAATGGTAGCTGTCTTTCTCTGTATGTTTCTGCTTCCAGCTCTCTGTTTATATAGGACCCCAGAAAGAGGGCAGAGACCCAACCTGGGTCACACCTCACTGATGTAGACCAATCAAAAGCCCTAAAGTGATCTGATCAAGTGATCTAATTAAAGGTCCCTTAACTGAATCTAATGCAATCAATTGATCTCACACCCACAGGAATGGATTCATTTTAAGAAGATGATTTTCTGGGATTCACAAAAGAACTTCAAACCATCACAGGGATTTTTCCTTTTGGAGTATGAAAATGTTCTAAAATTGACTGAGGTGATGACAACACAATGCTGTGATGACACTGAGAGCCATTGAGTTTACACATTGGATGTATTGTGCAAGGCATGGGACTGTATAACAACGTAAACCCTGTGGTAGATGATGGACTGTGGTTAACAGTACAAATATGAGAATGTTCCCTCGAGAACTAAAACAAATGTACAATACTAATACCTGGTGTTAATAAGAGGGTAGTTTATGGAAAAAATAGACCAAATGTAAGCTCTGGACTATAGCTAGCCATAATGTTTTGATGATGTTCTTTCGTCATTGGTGTTGGTGGTAGGGTGATGTATGGGAATCTTATGCGTAATGCATGACTGTTTTGTAAACTCACAACTTCTCAAATAAAAATTAAATTAAAATTTTTTAAAAAGTGACACTGCATTTCCCTCAATGCAAAGGCCAAGATCTTCAACAATAGCCTGCAAAACTTCACTAGCCAGCCTACCTACCTCTCTGAACCCATCTGCCCCTGACTCTCTGTTTCAGCCGCATTCCCCTTCTTACTGTTCCTCAACTGTCTCAAACATGTTCCTTGCTTCAGGGTCTTTTCCAAGAGTCTCCTGCCATCTGGAATTTGCTTCACCAAGATATCTGCAGGTTTACTCTCTCATCTCCTTCAAGTCTTTGTTTAAACAGCACCTTCTCAAGGAGGCCCACTCCTAAACATACTATGTTCTGATTACCCTTATCTCCCTCTGCTAGAACAAAGTTCAAGAGCAGGGACTTTTAGCAGTCGATTAATAGATGGTTCTCAAGCACCTAGTACAGTGCCTAATGTATGATAAATATTGAATAAACATGATTGGAAAAGTCGTAAAAAATTCAGCTACAGAGAAAGACAAAAGTAAGAAATTCTGGAAAAATTCAAGAAATATTGATGTGATTTAATAATAATAAATTGACAGAAAAATTAAATACATCTGATTAGCTTCTCAACAAGAGAAGGTGTTTTCCGAAATGAAATTTTTTAAAACTTCATGAAAATATAGTATAAATTGAGAAGGATTATCTATATTAGGTACTGAATATATTGAACTTGATCAAAAATTAATTGTGTTATAGATTGATTTATACCTCAACATATATTAAAATTACAAATAGTAATGATTCTTATAGAATGTTTTATTTTCTGCTGAGCTAGTGAAAAATCTTATCCAGCACCTGACATTTCCTCTTCCATATCCCCAGCTTCAAGAACAGTTTACTTTCATCCACAGATCAGCTTAGGAAGTACAAATCATTGAATCTGGTTGAGAAGGAGTAATATAAGTAGGAGAGAAGGCTGATTTTGCAAAGCAGAAGAGATGCAACCTCTTAGACGTTATTTAGTCACACAAAATCCAAAGATGCTTCGAGAACTAAAATTAGATGTTGAGCTTCCTCCTTTATTTGTAAGAAGCCATCTAACAATTTCTAGAAAAACATACTGGTGTTAAGAAAGCTTCAGTAATAATCAACAATTTTCTTATTTTCTTATTACTGTGCTTCCCCACAGAAAGAATTCTCAAAACACTATAAGAATTAGTTCTCCCCTCTGCCTATAAAGAGTAAAATTTTATAGGAAGATTAAAACTGCATCACTTATGGAAGAGAAAGGGTCACCCAAATCCAACAATAGTGTTTATTCATATCTCCCCAACTAGCATGATACGTTCGTGAAGGAAAGGATTATGTTTGTCTTTTTTTTGGTCACTGTACCTCATGATTTATACATGGATGGCCTTCATTAAATATTTGTTGAATGAATAAATAGTTCAAAAAAGTGAAAGTGAACCAATCACTGCTCTCTAGGTTCAGGATAAAAATAAACTACAAGCTAAATGCTGAGCACCATTTTCTTAGAATTTAAGAATGCAGATTTACTTTTTCTGTCTTATCTTTCTTTTTTTCATTATTAAGCCCTGTAAATATTTCTTGAATTTTTCCTGAATGTCTTACTTTTGGATTTTTTGTGTAAATTAATTATTCTTTTATCTTTTTCATTTATTCAACTAATACTAATTCACCCTGAGCCAAACCTCCTACTTCAATGATAGTGAAAAGCAAATACCTTGGATCATGCATGCAGATTTAAATAACTAATCTAACAAACTCTAGCTCATGTCCTTGAGCAAGTTGCCTAACTTTTTCCAGCCTCAGTCACTACATATGTAATCTAGAACCATACCCAACAAAGTAGATTGTTTGATGCATGATTGTTTGATGCATGATCTCAATTATCCCTAGATAGCATGTCTAGATAGCATTCAATAACCATTCATTGTCTTCTCTGCTTCAATTACATTTCAAAAGTTGTGAAATTTAATGATTGGTTATCATATTCAATCCAGCCTCCTAGAAATTAGAAAAGGTTAGCCTGAGAGATCCCTTCTGAGGGCAGAGACCATGCTGTGTGTGGACCAGATCTCCCTTCGATTTCCTGTGGGAACATAGAAAGACTGCATTTCTCAGCCCTCTTTATAGTCTGTAGATCATGTGACTGAATTATGGTCATTGGAATAAGGGTAAAGGGACATTTGCCACTTTAAGGCCAAATGCTTGAAAAATCTTCGAGTCCTGGCTCCTAAACAGCAGAGAATCCAGTGATGGTCTCCAAAGCTCTATGTGATGGTGAAGGCATGGCTAGAAGGAGGCCGGAGCCTAAATCCCTGCAGGGAATAGACCTTCACACTCCCAAGACCTGCGCCAAACTGTGATATGTGAACAACTCAATTTGGGAATTGCTTTTCTACAACAGTTAGCCGATCTTGGATAATTCTCCTCACAAACCACCACCCAGTCCTAGAAATGAGAACCTGGACACAAATTAATACTTTATCAGTTCCCTCACTAGCTTTCTTGGGAGCTAAGACAGGATATTAACTTCTTGGTTCCCCACTCAACACTTAGCACAATGCCTTAAATAAATTAGCTGCTTTTAGCTATAGGTGAATTGAATATTGATACAAGATAGGGCCAAATATATCTATATATTTATAACTAAACACATATGCATTTTACACAAAGTCCACCCTTCATACTATAGCTTACTTTCATTTAAAATATAAACCTTATCTCCTGAAATCATTCCAGTTTAGGGAACAATTAATATTTCAATGACTATTAAAATGGCAATAGGAATATGACACCTGTTTTCCCAGGTCGTTTGTTGGAGGAAGGCTAGTGTGGGAAGGAGTGAATTATAGGGATAATAAGGGAGTGGGTAAGAATCATAGTAATATTTAAATATTAATTCACTAGACTTCAGTCAACAACACTTCTCTCTGTCTCTTTGCATCCTGGAGAGGTCATGTTCTCCTTGGATTATATTTCCCCCAGTTCTGTTGTTGCTACTTCACATCTATTCTTTCTACCAGCAGCCTTATTTAACTGCCCTTGCTTCTACCATTGCTGGCCCATTTTTTAAACCAATACTCCAAGTTCACCCTTGATGGATTTTTTTCCCAGCACAGAAGTATCTATCCCTAAGTTTGAAAATATTTGTCTGACAACTAAAGAACATATTGCTCTTTCCGTTTTTACAACTTCCTCTCCAGTGGAACTTGGGACACATTCACTCTGTCCTGTGTTAGAGAATATTTATAAGTGATGGCCTCAAAAGCATTCCTCCCCAGTAACAATCAAACAATATCCCAATCTTTGGGCCAAATATCATCTCTAAGTGTCCTACCTATGGTTGACTTCTTCAACAGAAAACAACTGTCAATATTTGTCTCTTGTCATTGTTTTAAATGCTCTAATCCCAGTAACCTTGATGCCCATCAATCCCAAAGTAGCTTCCACTATTCTTTAATGTAAGCTTTGTTAAGTATAACATACAGAGAAGTACACACAGCACAAGTGTGCAGGTGAATGAATCTCTTCACTATTGTTACTTAATTTGTTTTCTTCAGAAATCTTAGAGACCCGTCAGAAAAAAGGAATCCTGATTTATGTGAGCAGGAAGCTTCTCCCCACACTTCTACTACCTATCATACATATTCCCACAAGCTTTTGCTACATAAAGTTGACATTTATAATGTACGTCATGGAGAATCCTTGAAGGCTTGATTTTATTTAGTCTGTGCTCTTGTGCATACTGATTTTGATTAAGTAGCTTTCCTTATTTACACAAAAGAGTTCAAGAGGTGGAATACATATTTACACTGTGTACAATACTCCTAAGAAGAGAAATTTGCGTGGTTTACTGGAATCATATTTATAATGGACACCAGTCAACACCAGAAACAGAAAGAAAAAAAACTGGCCTCACATCAGACGAAGAAATCCTTTCATGTCTCTATACACACATTCACCATATGCCGTGCATCCTTTCACCACTGTCTTCAGAATTCAAGAGGTAAAGATGCTAGATTTATAGCTAGTTGTAAATTTCCATATAGCCAAATCTTTCCTACTTACTCAAGTATGCCCAAAACATGTCCTTGTTTAAAAGCCACACACACACACACACACACACACACACACACACACACACAACTGGACAACTGGAAATAATTCCAATAGGTGGCATTTCAATGGTTTTTTAAAAGCAGTTTTATTGAGATATATTCACATACCAAAACAATCTATCCAAAGTGTACATTCAATGGCTTTTAGTATAATCACAGTTTTGTGCATTCATCACCACAGAAAATTTTAAAAGTTTCATTACTCAAAAAAACACAAAAAACTCCACAGGCATTAGAAATCAACTCTCAAACCCTCTATCCTTCCTCAGTCCTACATAACCACAAATATATTTCCATATTTATAATGATTTATGTTTATATTTTAGATAAATGGAGTCACACAATATTTAGTACATTGTGTCTGGTTTCTTTCAATTAGCATAATGGTTTTTTTGCCTAATATTAATATCTTATAATATTAACATATTTGTTCAGTTTCAAAGAAATACAGTCTTATATATACAATATTACCCTTATTCATATTTCTCATGAGGTTTTACTATGCTACACAGGCCCATGTTACATTTTTAGCTTTCCTTCTAGTAATATACATGACCTTAGACTTTCCCTTTCAACCACTATCATACCCTTATAATAGCACTGCTAGTTACACACACTGCTTTGTTTTCACCTTTTCTATTCATTTACAAAGATTAACAAACAAATTTTTACCAATTCTCTACAAGTCAGCCTTCAGCTTTCCATTCTCTAACCTCATTCTATTTTCTGGTGACCTATATTCTAATTATTAGCTCTATGAATTTACACAATATATTTACCTAATAATAGCACAGTTACACAGTATTTGTCCTTTTGATTCTGGCTTGCTTCACTCAGTGTCCTCCAGGTTCATCCATGTCATATGCTTCATGACTTCATATCTTCTTGCAGCTGCATAACATCCCATCATCTGTGTATACAACAGTTTGTTTATCCATTCATTGGTGGATAGACACCTAGTTTGTTTCCATATTTTGGCAATTGTGAATAACATCTTTATGAACATTGGTGTGCAGATGTCTGTGTCACTACTCTCAGTTCCAATGTTTTTAAGAAGACAATTGTGCCCACATTTAATTCACAAAGCATTCTTAGAATTACTCTTTCATTCCTCAGAACACAACCAATCACTTCCTCTTCTTTCTCTTTCAATTCTGGATTCAATTAAAATATCAGCCTTTTACTTTTCAAAATTGTCCATGAACTTGGTCTATCCTAGCTGTAATCTTATAGCTGTCCATCTGTCTTTGCAAAGAACCATAATTCATATTTAAAGAATGCTTTGAGTGGAGTTAAGTGGAGCCTCCTCTCCCACATATTTCATTGTAGCTATAAATTTTCATGAAGAAAAGGAACTGGGCCCTGGCCCAAATAATCTCACTCTACCAATACTTCAGACTAATTGCATAAATATGCCTGCTGGGCATGGTGTGATCTAGTACAAGGCCAGATTACAAGAAATAACAGTGGGGCCCAGCAAGTGAGGATGAATCTGAATCTATGAGCCTGTATCAACACCCTTAAAATATGCTGTTGAATTTAATTCTAGCCTTTTATACATGTTTGTATTTTTGTTTCTCAAAAATATGATGATTATTAAAAAATATTTGTATCTAGATTTTTTACTTAATATTAAACCATGTGGAGTAAAAAATACATAGTACGGTATGCTTTCTCTGGGCTCTCTCACTCCTCTCTAGCTGGCTAAGGGATAATTTTGTACTGCCTTCTACCATCCCTCCAACCTTGGACAAATCACTGTTTCTGAATGTCTTGCATTAAAGAGCTTTTTGTTCTTTTTTCAGATAATTCCTGCACCTCCACCTCTCTTTCTCTTTTCAACTAACTATATTTATCTAGTTACCAACTAACTACAACTTCAACTAACTATATTTATCACCTTGCTTGTCAGAGATGAAGACAGCTTTTCTAAAGGCTTCTTTTATTTTTAGCAAAATTGTTTAAGTCTGTATAAAAAAGAAGTTACAGAATTATATAACACTGGCCCCCTTCTCTCCAGTCTTCTCACACAACACACCATCCCAATCAATTCTACAAGCTCCTGTCAGAGACATCATTTTAAAGAAGCCATAACCAATCAAGTTATTTCTTGGCTGAAAAACTTTTGGCTGGCCCCCACATTCACATTGGCATGCCATGAATGCCTTTCTCAATCTGACCTGGATTTACCTTTCCTCCTTGTCTTTTCTCCAATAGATCACAGCACTTTTCGGCTTCCATCAATTTGCCCTTGCTTTTCTTCCTACATCAATGCCTTTTCCCCTTTTCTGCCTGAAATATAATGTTAAAACCTTCCCTGTCCAACTCATCTTCTACTGACTTTCCTTAATCCCCTTAAGAGAATATCAGGCTTTTTTTCACAGTGGGTTTGCCGCCAGAACACAGGTGTGGTGAAAACCATCGCTATATCTTAAAGCCAAAATGGGAAAGGAAAAGACTCACATCAACATTGTCATCA
>PVKH010048718.1:0-10172 GCA_004027955.1 Chaetophractus vellerosus | reverse complement strand
CTGCCCACTTTGGAGAGGTCCCTGGGAACCGAACCTGGGGCCTCCCATGTGGTGATCCGGCGCTCTATCCACTGGGCTACAGCCAGCCCCCTCTTTGAACTCTTCAGAAGCTTGTCAGTAGAAGGGGCTTCCACAACCCATGATGCATAGTTTAAGCTAGTTTGAGAGATGAATATACATAGGAATTTGAAAAAGATTTTTTAACATTTTTTTTATTGTGTCACCACGCATACACTCTAACATGTCTCGCTTTAATCATATTCAGATATACATTTCAGTGGTGTTAATTGCATTTACAATGTTATCTCACCACCATCCATTATCAAAACATTTCCATCATTTCAGATAGGAACCCTATACATTTTAAGCCTTAACTTCCCATTCTCTATCCCCACAGTCCCCTGGTAAATTATATTCTAGATTCTGACTCTATAATTCTAATTGCTTCAAGTCTGTGAGATCATATATTTGTCTTTTTGTGTCTGGCTTATTTTACTGAACACAATGTCTTAAAGGTTCATCCATATTGTCACATGTATTAGGACTTCATTCCTTCTTATGACTGAATAATATTGCTTTCAATTCTTTGTGGTATATACTGAATAGAGCAATTACTGGATCATATGGTAGTTCTATACTTAACTTTCTGAGGAACCACCAAACTCTTTTCTACAGCAGCTGGACCATTTTACATTGCCACCAGCAATGAATGAGTGTTCCTGTTTCTCTGCATTCTCTCCATACTTGTTATTTTCCATTGTTTTGATTTTTTTAATAACAGCCGTTCCAATGGGTATGAAATGGTAACTGATTGGGGTTTTCATGTGCATTTCCCTGGTGGCTAATGATGTTGAAAATCTTTTCATTTGCTTTCTAGCTATTTGTATATCTTCTTTGGGGAGAGATCTATTCACGTCTCTTGCCCATTTTTTAATTAGATTGTCTTTTTGTTGTTAAGTTGAAGGATTTCTATAGATATTCTGGATAATAAAACCTTATTGGATATGTTCTTTCCACGTATTTTCTACCATCTTGTAAGTTATCTTTTTACTTTCATGATAAAGTCCATTGATGACCTGAAGTGCTTAATTTTGATGAGGTACCATTTATCTATTTTTTTCTCCTGTTGCTTGTGCTTTGGGTTTAAAGACTGTATTAGTCAGCCACAGGGGTGCCTTTGGAAATATACCAATAATTGGTCGGTCTTTATAAAGGGTATTTATTTGAGGTAGAAGCTTACAGTTACCAGGCCACAAAGCATAAATTTCTTCCCTCACCAAAGTCCCCGTGTTGGAGCAAGACAGCTGCCGACATTTGCTAGGGTTCAGACTTCTGGATTCCTCTGTTCCCTGGGCTGCATTTCTCTCCGGGCTTAGCTTCTGTTTCCTCCACGAGTTCAGCTGTAGACCATGAGGCTCTCTACGCTTTTGCGTCTCTCCACAAGGCCAGCTGTAGACTATGAGGCAAACGGCTCACTTGTCTTCTCCTGGGGCGCTCCTCTCCAACATCAGAACTGCTTCTCAAAAATCTGCTTCTCAAATCCTCTGCCTTGCTTGATATACTTGAGACCACACCCACCAAGGGGCGGGGCTCAACGCCCTACTAACTGGCCCAGTTAACACCCTAATCATAACCCAATCGTGCCCAGATGAACAGATCAGTTTACAAACATGATTCAATTTATATTTTTGGAATTCATAATTAGATAAAACTGTCAAACCATTACAAAGACTAAGAAACCATTGCCTAACACAAGGTCCTGAATATGCTTCCCTATGTTTTCTTCTAGGAGCTTTATAGTTCTGGTTCTTAAACTTAGGTCTTGGCCCATATTGAGTTGAATTTTGTGTGCACTATGAGGTGGAGGTCTACCTTCATTCTTTTTGCATATGAGTATCCAGCTCTCCCAAAACTATTTGTTGAAGGGCGATTCTTTCCCTGATTGAGTGAACCTGGCACCCTTGTCAAAAATCAGTTGGCCATATATGTGATGGCTTATTTCTGAATTCTCAATTTGATTCTATTGGTCTATACTACTGTCTTTGTTCCATTACCATACTGTTTTGATTACTGTGGCTTTGTAATAAGTTTTAAGATCAGGAAGTGTGAGTCCTCCAACTTTGTTCTTCCTTTTCAAGATGAGTTTGGCAATGCAGGGCCCTTTATTCTTCTATAAAAATTTGATGATTGGTTTTTCCATTTCTGCAAATAAGGCTTTTGGAGTTTTGTTTAATATTGCATTGATTCTGTAAATCACTTTGGGTAGAATTGACATCTTAGTGATATTTAATCTTCCAATCCATGAACTTGGAATGTTCTTCCATTTATTTTGTCTTCTTTGATTTCTTTTAGCAATGTTTTGTAATTTTTTGTACAATTTTTTAAATCCTTGGTTAGATCTATTCCTAGATATTTGATTATTTTAGTGGTTATTGTAAATGGAATTTTTTTCTTGAGTTCCCCTTCAGATTGTTCATTACTAGTGCTTAGAAGCATTGCTAATTTTTTGCACTTTGATATTGTTACTGAATCATTGGTTAGTTTTAGTACATTGTTGTGGATATTTCAGTATGTTCTGTGTATGGGATCATGTCTTCTGTAAACAGAGGAAGTTTCATTTCTTCCTTTCCAATTTGATGCCTTTTATTTCCTTTTCTTGCCTAATTGCTCTAGCTAAAACTTCCAGCACAATGATGAATAACAGTCATGACAGTGGGCATACTTGTCCTGCTCTTAGAGGGAATGCTTTCAGTTTTTCACTATTGGTATGGTGTTAGCATTGGGTTTTTAATATATACCCTTTATCATGTTGAGGAAAGTTCCTTCTACTCCTAGTCTTTAAAGTATTTTTATCAAGAAGGGTACTGGATTTTTTCAAATTCCTTTTCTGCACCAATTTTGATTTTTTCCCCCTCTTTCTGTTATTGTGGTATATTACAGTAATTGATTTTCTTATTTTGAATCACCCTTTCATACCTAGGATAAATCTCATTTGATCATGGTGTTTAATTCTGTCAATGTGGTATTAGATTCGATTTGCTAGTAGTTTGTTGTGGATATTTGCATCTCTGTTTATGAGGGATACTGCTGTGTAATTTCTTTTCTTGTGATGTCTTTGTCTGGCTTTGTTATTAGGGTAATATTAGCCTCATAGAATGAGTTAGGGAATCTTCCCTTTTCTTTAAACTAACGTCGGAAAATGTTAGTAGAAATTTCCCGTGAATTCCTCAGGGATTTTTTTCAGGGATCCACAATGGGAGCGCAGGCTGGCTCCACACTGCCTTGGGGATGGTGTTGGGGAGAGGCTAGCAAGGACATCACAAGCTTCACCTGTTTTTCAGGCCGCATTTTTTATTTGGCACTTGCACAGTTATTGCAACCCTTTAACTGTTTTCCAGAGTTTTGAGAAGATCGTTCTGCCAGTTTTTGTTAGCTCAGAGATTCTGTGTGGGGGTGGGATTGGGGTGGGGGACAGTACCGTGGAGCATCTTGCATCACCATCCTGGTAGAATGAAAGTCTATAATTGAGATTTGAGAATAAATTATATTTGTATATTTATATATACAAATCCTATATTGGATAGGTAGGACTTTTTGTGTGCTTTTATTTTTACACAGAAACACTCTACCTGGATATGTGTTTTGAAAATATATTCTCCCTGCCTGTAGCTTATCTTTTCATTTTCTCAACTGTGTATTTCAAAGAGCAGAATATTTTTATTTTATGGTTTGTGCTTGTGTGTTACATTAGCAACCTTTGCCTAACCTAGGGTTACAAAGATTTTCTCCTACATTTTCTATTAAGTTTCATACATTTAGGTTTTTGCTTTTGGTACATTTTGAGAAAAAAATTTTATATGTTGTGGGCTGTGGATTAAAGTTCATCTTTTTCTTTGCATATGGACAGCCAATTAAATAACACTCCTATAGAGAAAAGACTATCCTTGCCCTACTTTATTACTTCCGTACCTTGTTAAATTGATCATGTTTGTGAAGACCATATCTGGACATTCTGTTCTGTTAATCTATTTTTCTGTTTTTCAGCAATGTCATACGGTCTTTATTGCTGTAGTTTCATAGAGATGTGAACACAGGTGATATGAGTTTTTCAGCTTTTATTTTTAACATTATTTTGGCTCTTCTAGTTCTTTTGCTTCTAAATTATTTCTCATAAATTTTATAATCAGTTTGTCAATTTCTAGACATGCAAAAAAAGAGAGATCCTGCTGGATTTCTGATTAAGATTGCCCTGGATCTATAAATAAATTTGGGAAAAATGACATTTAAAAATTTTTGAGTGTACCAACCAATGAGCAGTACATTTCTCCATTTATTTAGGTCTTATTTGATTTCTCTCCTGACTACTTTGTAGTTTTTTCAATAGATCTTGTACGTATTGTCTTAGATTTAAACCTATTTCATAACTTTTGTGATATTGGGAATGTACTATCATTTTTATTTCATTTCCAATAAATCATTGCTAGAGTATAAAAATTTGATGATATTTGTACCTTGACCTTGTATTCTGAGACTTTGTTGGACTTATTTTTTAGTTCTAGCAGCTTTTTGTAGTTCCTTGGAGTTTCTAAGTAGATAATCTTGTCTACAATACATTACAAAGTTGTAACATTAGCACCAGTCCACAAATGAAACCTTTTGAAATAAATTGCTTGCTTAAGGTTATTTTTATGTCAGTAAGGGAAGTTTAATGTTGGAAACTAATTTTGTGTATAAACAAGTTATAAAAATTTTTTATCATAAAAAGTTCTAAGTATTGGATAATAAATGTACAGCTCTGCATTTAAGTTTTAAAATATTAATTGACATTATTAGATAAATTGATGGATGACAATCATTAAGAGATATTGAGGAAACATAGCCTGCTTTGGGGGAAAATTTGGGTGAGAATAGTCTTTATGTGCTGTAAATGGTCTTTACTTATTTGAAATCAGATCATTAGATAACACTTTATATTCCATTGAGGATTTTTTAAAGACAAGATATTAATCTTTTTGATTTGACTCCAAAATATAGATGACAGCTACTTTTGTTCCTTAATATATAACGTTTTCCTGTATGTATATATGTATATTCCTGTATATATATATATGTGCATACATTTAAATATACATTCAGACACATAAATATATATATTTGTTGGATCAGAAAATATTCCAGTTTAACATGCTGCCATGGAGTGAATGTTTACAAATATAATGAAAAGACATGATCACATACTCACTGAGCTACATTATAGGGGCCTTATCGTGAGATTGGAAACATATACACACAGAATACATATTCAGAAGCAGTAGGAAGTTGGCCTTTATTCTAAGCTTGTTTAGTCTAAAATACAGACTTGCCTAGGAGTTCTGGAGGCTTGATTAATGGGTCTACCAGGGGCCATTTTTACCATAGGGAGTGAAATAATTCACTTGAAACAAGTAGAAAATTGAAGCACTCAAGCCTGCTTCAAGGAAGATACTCAGGAATGAATGAGAGGTGTGCTTTTTGGTTTATGCTTTTTGGTTTATCTACTACTCAGATTCACCAGATCTGGCTTCAAGATTAAGGCACAGGAAGATGGAGTGTGTGATAACACCAAAGGAACTCTTCAGGCACAAATGAAAAACAAAAACATCATAAAATATCCATTGGGATGCCTGGGCACCATAGCTCTAGCACTCTTGTAACAGAGTCTATTTTCACATCACCCAATATTTTTTGACACCACACTCTGGTACATTGCTTTTTTCTACCTGATAAATTTCATACTCAAAAGTATTTACTGTATAGTAATGACTCTGGTATATATGTAAATGCAGTATTTTTTTTAATGTACATGTCTTTTTTGGATACACTAATAAATGTGTTTTATTTCAGGTTCCCTCAAGAACTGAATATGGGAAAAATAAGTGCTGAAATTATGTGGACCCTTTTTGCTCAGGATATGAAATATTCACTAGAAGGTAATTACAAGTATTTATACTTTTAAGAGCATATATTTTACTTAAATTCTGGGTTTGTGTTATTGGTTTTAAATGTAAGGAATTGATACATTAAAATATTGTGATAATTTTTAGCATAAGATCAGGAAGCTTTGGTTCTAAAACCTATTTCTGCACAATAGGAAGATAAGGTTTCAAAATATTTAATAGCCCTAAAGAAGTATATGCCCTTAATCAGGTGGTCTAAGTTGAGCATGATACTGAGTATTTCACTCAGAGGATAATGCTCACAGGCAGGAATACTTTATGGCAGTGCATTAACCAAAGCGAACCACGTTGAGGGAGCAGGTGAGTAGTATTAGTCCAGATGTGTATTTACATGGACTTGGAAATGGTATCCACAAGTAGACAGGTTAGAAATTTGACCAAAGCTTGCTCAAGGACAATGGCCAGGCTGTTCATCAGAAATTCTACCCTCAATAAGTCCAAATTATACATGATGAGGCATGGGAAATACTGTTCTTTAACAATTGTATTATTTAGGCAAACTGTGTTTAGAATTACAGACAGGACAATAAACCAGGAGAGATTTCCTATTTTTTAGGAACTTAGAGCCTAGTAGAAAAAAAATGTTTTCACTCATTCATCAAATATACATTGAGCCCCTAGACACTAAATACCCAACACACCAACACACCATTCTGGGCGGGGGGGGGGGGGGGGGAGGAGGGAATACCACAGTGAATAAGGTAGCCATTGTAGCCTTTTGGAGTTTGATGTAATTATGAATTCCAAAAAAAAATGATATTGAATCATGCTTGTAAACTGATCTATTAATCTGGGCATGATTAAGTTATGATTGGGGCATTGACTGGGCCACATCAGTAGGGCGTTGAGCCCCATCCCTTGGTGGGTGGGAGAATCGAATATAAAAGGCAAGGCAAAGGATAGAGGGAGCAGTTTTGAGAAGCAGTTTTGATGTTGGAATTTTGATGTTGGAGAGAAGGCCCTGGGAGAAGAGAAGTGAACTGTTCACCTGATAGGCTACAGCTGGCCTTGTGGAGCGAGGCAAAGCCTAGAGAGCCTCATGGTCTACAGCTGAGGAACAGAAGAAGCCTGAACCCTGGCAAATGTCGGCAGCTGTCTTGCTCCAACACATGGCAATGGACTTTGGTGAGGGAAGAAACTTAGGCTTTATGGCCTGGTAACTGTGGACTTCTACCCCAAATAAATGCCCTTTATAAAAACCTACTGATCACTGGTATTTTGCAAAGGCACCCCTTTGGCTGACTAATGCAGCCATGTAGCTATGTTCCTTGCCCTCAGCAAGAATGGGGAGGATCACCACCAATAGGCAGACAATTGCTAATTATGATTGAGTGTCTGGAGAAGAAGCACCTAAATCAGACTTGGGGCAAGAAGGCAAGGTGGACTCTCCCAAGGAACTTTCTTTAAGAAGTGTTATCTTGATGAAGTCTTGAATTAGGTGTTGGTTCTGAGAATAGTTGAAAAAGAAGAGCTCCTGGTAGAGGAAAGAGCATTAACAATTGGGTGCGTTTTGAGAATAGAGTCCTCAGTAGACTGGATGAGTGAGAGATTAGCAAGAGATAGGGCTGGAGAAATTGTAAGACAGCAGCACAAGGGCTTTGTGGGTTGAGAAGTTTGACACTATGCTAGGAGAAATGAAGAACCATAAATGGTTTTCAGCAGGGGCATGTTTGGTTCAGATTTGCAGCAAGGAGTCTGAGAGTCTGGGGAACACAATTTAGAAAGCTTTGTCACCTTACTAGCTGTGCAACTTGGGCAATTAATTTATAACATCTCCAAATTTTAGTATTCTTTTCTATAAAACCATGATAATAGTTCCCATATTGGTTTATGGGAGAAATAAACCTGAACTGTGCTTTGCAAACTCTAAAGTACTATGCTAATGTGAGGAGACATTATTATGTAAAGGAAGAAAGAACATCAAAGCCTCAAAACAATCTCCTTTAGGGGTCAGTTAAGGTTTAAATCCCTAGGAAAAGTTCACAAACACTGCTAATTTTTTCGCTATCTCTCCCCCCTTCCCCTTCACCATTCCATCTTATATAAGGCTTCAAAATACATCTTTTTTTATATTGTGGCATGGATATTAATTATTAGAGAAGATGAGTGCTCAGAGTAACTCACAGAGTAGAGGACATATACTTCAAAACTCCTCAGGCAGGCTCTTTTGCACAATGCTCTCCTTACTCCCCGTTTGCTTTATAGAATGTTAAAATTTGTTTTCCATGGAGTAGTGCTTCAGGCTGCTGACCTAGAAAGACTGTTTTGTTTTTATATAATTTGGGCTGCATAGTTCTTCTTGTGATTAAAGAAAGCATCTTGGCCTGACTTGTGAGCAAGCCAGTTAGAATTTATAGACTTGAAGCTTTTTTGATGCAGCTTTTTGCTTTACTTCATGAACTCATCATCCACTGCAAAAGAAATAATGTAATTTAAAAAGTAAAATGTATTTTTCCCCAATTTACTTACTCTATATGAACCAACTTATTTTGTTTTCACATTGCACATTAATCACCTTACAAATTTAATAAGGTGTGATTGATTTGATCACTATGGAGATAAATTTTGGTATATAATCAGAATACATTATCTTTTAAGAGAAAAGATGTACTTTTGGTGAAAAAGGAAGCATAGGAAGAAAAAAGACTGAGATGAAATATCTCATTATATAGTGAAATAGAGTTGGTCTTGATGAATTTCTTCTAAAGAATTTATTCTAAAGACTTCTAAAGTCTTTACCTGGGAGGTACAAATATGGATTTTGAAATAGTTTAGGCCTACATTTGAATTCAGGCTTTGCTAGTTTTCATTTTATTAGTTTATGGTTTCTGACAAGTTATTAAATTTATTAAGCCTCAGTTTCAACATCTGCAAACTGGAGACAAACATACCTACCTCATCA
Organism: Chaetophractus vellerosus; assembly: GCA_004027955.1. Taxonomy (NCBI): domain Eukaryota; kingdom Metazoa; phylum Chordata; class Mammalia; order Cingulata; family Chlamyphoridae; genus Chaetophractus; species Chaetophractus vellerosus. The sequence continues at coordinate 1,274 of PVKH010048718.1, read as the reverse complement.
AGTTATCATAAGGAATGGGCGAGTAGGGGGGAGAAGTAGAGAAAGAATGGTTTCCCAGGACATGGTAAATACTAAATAGTAGCCATTATTATGACAATCTTGTGAATTATAATATAATAAACAAGAAGTTGGGGATGATTCATAATATCAAAAAATCTAGATACTTGTGACTGAAACTTTAATTAAAAATTCCAATTGAATACAGAGATTGATTATATTTGTCATCTTGGTATCCACTAAACTTGGATTGCCTAGCATTTCTTAAATCAGGACAGTCCTCCTTTGGGGCACCAGTTGTACACCATATGTCTGTGTCTTCAAAGTCTTTATTAAAAGCAAATCCTGCTAGGTCCCAAGGTGGCAGCCAGATGGTAGTTTAGGTCTACAAGGATTCGGGGGGTTTCTAATTGATAATTCTGTAAAAGAGAATGTGGAATTCTTTTAAAACTCTGGTTCTTAAACTTGGTCTCATGGCTGAGCTTCAAGTTGTATCCGGAAATTGCATCCACGTTTGGGGGCTGGTGGGATGGGAGCAGGGTTCTAAGGCATTGCCAAAATCTCAAATTAATCCGTGAATATTAAAACAATTAAGAGGCACAGAAAGTAAATTAGTTAAATATTGGTCATTTTGCATAGTTAAGTCAAGGTAGAATTAATTACAATAGGTAAAACTCAACTGGGTTTTATTAATTTCCATTCATCTTCTACCTGCAACAGTGAAGTCTTCCAGAAGGGTGTGCCTCAAAGCTTTCATGTGCATACTGATCACCCAGATTCTTGTTAAAATGCAGGGTCTAATTCAGTACACCTGAGGTGAGGGCTGGTTTTCTGTATTTCTAACAAGTTCTGAGGTGATGCTCACACTGCTGCTGGCAGACCACATTTGAGTAGCAAGACTTTAACACTGTAGTGAAAGTCTAAGTTGTGGACATTCTATCCTTTTGTCACCAATCTGTCTGTTGCTTTCATATAATGTAGGACCTCCTCATGAATAGGATAGCATCTTATACTTGGATGAAAATTCTCAGCCTGGCTTTGTAATTTTTTTGGTGTCTCACCATCTTAACAAGTACCACCACTGCCATTTAACTTGGCCCTCATAGTTTCCATGTATTTCTCAACTTATGAGCATTTGCATATTGAATACCTTCGGGTAGGGCTTTATTCTCCTCACATTTACTTTTGGGGGCTTCTCTCAATGCAGTGTGACCTCCTTTAATCGCTCCTCACCAAAATACAAGTCTCGGGCTGTCCAGTGCTTTTAAGAACATTGC
>PVKH010048717.1:0-10168 GCA_004027955.1 Chaetophractus vellerosus | reverse complement strand
TGTTTCCTCACATGGAAACGCACACAAGTTTCTGGCCCCAAGGGTAGAATGAGTATTTTTTCATTCATTTGTTCGGTAAATATTTATTGAAAGCCTACTGTCAGCTCCCGTTAGGTCCTGGTGAACAGTAAGTGAGACCCAGGCTCTGTTTTCCAGATGCCTTTCAGCCTGGGGAATGGGGAGGGGGCAGCAAGGAGATGAGATTTCAGGCAGAGTAGGGAAAACAGCACATGCTAAGCCTCTGTCACAATGACTGACCCAAGAACTGCTTTTCAAACCTTTCTCGAGGTATACATGGCAGTGGTGCCTCTTTGCAAAAGGACGTCTTTACAGATGCCGAGGGTCTTAGCCGTAACACGCTTTTACCAACTAAATATTGTACACTTTCGGTGAGGCTGTAATGGGTATAGATAGATAAGGCTTCAGCTCGCCCTTACAGAAGTGAACTCCCTCGTGTATATAAAAGACAAAGACACGGGCAATGCCAGCTGAATAAATCCTTGCAAGGCAAATGCCAGGCACCCTCAAAGAATCCCACAGAGGGAGGGAAAGGTCAAGGCTTCCCCACTTCGGTTATCATTCATTGAACTCTTTCATGTCTAAGCACTTGGGGCTTTTGAAGAAGGCCTTGGAAGGACCATCATTTTGTAATGGGGTGGGGTATGGGGTAGGACAGGCCAGTGATGATGAATGCATGGAGTGCTAGACTAGAAATGCAAACTAGAGAAAGCAGAAGATGGGGTCTAATTTCTGTGAAAGTGGACCGAGTCTCAGCCTACAATCTGATTTCCTTGATAGTTGTTTCTATACACTGAATAATAAAATAGAGAGGAAAAACACCCAAGAAAAGTTAACAGATAGTTATATGGAGGGAGATATTCCTGAGGCAGAAAAAGTAAGTAAAGATTTCTTCCCAAAATTCACATTAATGGAACCAACATTTTTTAAAATGGTTACATGCCAAATGTGGAAGGGGGGATTTTCCCACCAACCCCCTTCATGTTGGTGATGGCACAAATTGTGTCATATTAGTCTTTTCATTCCCACGGTGGTTTGGGTGCCCTGTCCATGGTGAGAGAGTATCTTACAATGTTAGTTGAATGTGTATTTCAAGTGGCCATTTAAACCTTGTTAAAAACACACACAGCAGTCACTAAGTCAGTGTTATTGGTGGCTAAACAGTTGCCATATTGCAGGCCCCTTTTCCCTAATGACAGAGCTCTGAAGGGTGGACCTCGGCTTCCTAGCGGGGCCAGGCACACTCAGCCTGGAAGGCGTGTTTGCAGAGCCTGAGCCAGTCATGGTAACTCCACTCCCTCTGCCGGGTCTGGGGCAGATCTGGGCATGTGCCAGTGACACAGAGGCAGAGCTTACTTGGAGGTGGGTCTGTGGGTTCTAGAAATATTTACGCTTAATTCAAAGGAGATTCATGCGGAGAAAAGCCCTTGAGGAAGAGAGCTGAAGCCATGCTAGCCATCTGTCACATTTGGAGGAGAGCAGCCCAAACACTTTGTATAGCAGAGCTGAAAAACAGAAAGGAAGGTCCAAGACTGCATCCCAGAGCCCTGAATTAGCCTACCCTGAAAATGTCCTACCTGCAGACTGCCTGTGTGAGGTGATATACTGTTCCTATTCTTTAAGCCACTTTCCGTTTGGTTTTCTGTTACTTGCACCCGAAAGCGTCCTAAGAGCTCAGCGGATTGATTCAACATTCATAGCTCTGAAAATAGAGTAGAAGGACTCTCCCTAAGTACAGAATTTCAGAAAGATAAATATGAGAAGTATTTCTTGAGAGCTTAATATTCTTTGAAACCTGATAAATCGGGAAAGAATGGGCTTCTATTGAAGTTTGAACTCTATATCAGAAACATGAAATTGATGGTAAAACCCAGCAGGCTCTCAACTTAGTTTCCTTGTGACTTCTTATATGCTTGAGAAGATTGTCTTTGTGTCTCTGTTTTTAACTAAAAGTGAAAATAGAAATGGAAAATGTGTGAAGGTCTAAATTGAACAACCCTGTGAAATTCTAACATAATATCATAATTTGGTGAAATACACCGTTACGAATAGTTTAATGCATTTGAATGTTCTCGTACTTTTAAATTTGTGGTTTTCACACTTACCAAAAGCCTTTTTTATTCTGTACACAGTGCTAGTCTAATGTAGAGACACACATTAGTTAGAAAATCATGCTTTGAATGTACTGTTTTATTTAAGGAAAATGTTAAATAGAAGGGGTTCGTATGTGGCACGGGTGTTTAAAGTGGCAGGAAGATGTTATTTATATCCTGGATGCAAAGGCATCTTTTTTCTTTTGAAATATCAAAAGAGATAACCTATAGTTCTTCTTGCCTATGAAATTGGTCTTTTGCTCAGTTTTACTTAAAACATAGCTTTGTTCACAACTGTGACCCTTTGAGATTAAACAAAATCTGCATTTCTTTTTCTACCAGTAGCTATGTCAATCTAAGAAGAAAATAGAACCATGTTTCAGTAGCTGGCTTCTCATAGCATGACATCTGCGGCAATCGTGCAGAACGTTAGTAACGCTCGCTCAATTTAAAAGCTAGAATTATATCAAATGTGTTTCAGAATTAAAGCTAGTAAGCTTCAAAAACAATTTGTCATGGTTTATGAATTAAATAAAAAATAGCTTAATAACAGTGTCTAGAGCAACAGATCAATATCTTTGAAGCCTTAAGATGATGGCAATAGAAAGTTTTATCTTTTCCTTTTCATAATAATAGTAACAGAAGACGTTAGAACTTGCCATTTTGCCTAGCGGCATCGTACTTGAAATGAAGGCATGAATCTATCCCACTATCTAAATGCAGCTCTTAAATCTCACCAGGCACTCTGTAAGGTTTCAATGGATGCTGATAGCGTGATAGACAACTTTGGGTCTTGTCTTAGAAAATATCTTCCGTTTTTTTCCTGCTAGTCATGTAAGAGACTATCTGATATAGGCTCTTAGAGAGGCTGGACAGATCTTGGTATATCATTCGTCCTTTTCACAAAAGTACCCATTTTGTAGCACAAGCCACAGTAAGCCTCAGAAGATGCCAATTTGGGTTCACAAATAGTTTCCTTCTGATTATATGTGCAAATATTACCCTATATTTCTCAATATTCATTATATTCTAGTATGCATTGTCCTTTGTTAAAGGGAAGCTTATTACTATTACTTCTAACTTACCTGAAAAAATAATCCTAGTTTACCAGAGTGGTCCATCAAGGAAGCAAATTTGGCTACTTTTGACGTACCTTCATAGGCAAGGATGTGCTGCAAGTATTTTGAATAACTCCTAAAAGATTATTTAGTGCTAAATTATTTGCAACTTCTTTTTTGACAGTCTGACTCTGTTGTTGTTTCTGAGGATTCTATGACAAATACTACAAACTGGTTGGCTTAAACAACAGTAATTTATTGTCTCACAGTTCTGGAAGAAACCCAACAGCAAAGTATCAGCAGCCATGTTTTCCCCAAAGCCTGCAGTTTTCAGGTAGTGGCTCTGTCTCTGCCTCCATCACGTGGTGATCTGCCTCTTTCTGTTGTCCCCCTGGTTTCTACGTCTGTGTCCAGTCTCCTTCGCTGTAAGGATGTCATCCTGACTTACAAGGCCCACCCACCTTCAGTTTGGCCATGCCTCATTTGATCTTCAGAGGTCCCATTTACAAATGGTTCACGCTCACAGGACTGAAGTTAGGACTGGATCTCTCTTAGTGGAGCCCATGACTCAGTCCCCACCAGGCTGTATGAGATGCATATGTTCCAAAAATATGACCCTGTGTCAGTTATTTAACTTAGTTTTACTATTGAAGACAATGATGCTTGCTGTTTCATTTTTCCTTAAAAATCAGAGAGACTGAGCTGAGTAATCTGACTTGAGATGATAAGCAATCTTCTTCTCCAATATCATCTATCAGCTCATGCAGTACCCCTATTTATTCATTTATTTACTTCTGCAACAAACATGTAAATTAACATGACGGTAGGATCGTAGATTGCCTTGCATTTGCTGGGTGACCAATACCAGAACAATCAGCCGTGAAAAGTATCGAAATGAGAAGAATATAATCCAGTGGATATTAACCTCATTTTTTCAGCTCTTCCCTCTTGATCTGCTTAACTGGTTGCAGAAATATAATTGTCTACTACTTGGAATGAGAGTGTGTGATACAATTGAAATAAGTCATCATATCAATAAATAAAGAAAATCATAAAATTTCTCTTTGTCACATATAAGCAATGACTTCCTCTTTATGAATAAATGGTAAAAATAAGGACTAACTTATAGCATTGCTTTTGTTTTTAAATGGGCTAATAACATTAAACACTCATTTTAGTATCTGACTCATATTTAATAAATATTATTTTATGTGAAAATTAGTATTTTAGCATAACATTCACAGAGATTCTGAAGAATATATAAATGATGTGCTACATAAATTTAACTTGCCCAGAGATTTCTTTGCTCCTAGACAGGTAAACCATCCAATTGTTCTACATTACTTCCAAGCAAACATTCATTCAAAACATATTTATTGGGTATGAACTATGACTAATACTGTTATCTGAAAATTTCTAATCTTGTTGAAGCTTCAAGAGGAAAACAGAAACGTCAAGTAACATGGAAAGAATATGATTCAGTGTTAAAATGAATGATACAGACAGGGGTTGACATAAACTTCCTTGTCTGTGTTTCTGGACTTGTGTCAGATACTGTTAACTATTCACATTTTCTCCATTTAGCATCAGGACTGGCTCAGAATCTTTCTTAAGATTGCACAGCGAGAAGACATCATCAATTAATTTGGGTTTATCTACTGGGTAAACCTATTTGCCATCTCTGGCAAGACCAGTTGCAAAGAAGATCACTTACTGAAATATATTCTCCTGGAGTCATAGCACTGTTTTCCTCCCCCTGTAGTCATCAGGTTTTCATCTGTAAATCCTTTGCCCCTATGCACATCTTTCCCAGCAACACTGCAATGATCTATAGTAAAACAGCAATGAGATGCCATTCATTGTCTAGACAGTTCATGCTACCAATTGGAAAATAAAAAGGCAAGTTAATCTTTGTACTGCAGTGTGTGGGAAGCAAGTACACCATGGCAGTGGTCACTTTCCAGTTCTCCTTCACCTCTAGGCACCCACCCTGTTGGAAGTTAGGTCTGGTCAAGTGGTTTGCTTTGGCCAGTAAAATGTGGAACAGAAGCCTTTTAAAACCAGTGGACAGTTCTTCATCTCCTGCTTTCCCCCTGCCGTGATGGTTTATATTATGAAGGTGAAGCCTTATGAGCCTGGGTGCTAGAGTGAGAAACATGGAGTGGCCCCCTACCCAAAGTGGGCATGTAGCATGAGCAAGAAAGAATCCTTGTTGCTGAAACCACTGAGATTTAGGCTACCGTGCTCGAGCCTTTCTCATACTGCCCCTGTGTGTGTGTGTGTGTACACAGTGTAAGAGAAGACGCCATGGCGGAGGCTCACCACTCCTGGTAGCAGTATTTGAAGAGATCTGTTAGCACGAGATTGGACAAGGAGACAAAAGACTTGTTTCACTCTAAAACACCTTACATTTTAAGTAGTAGCTTTTGTGGAGAGAAAAATCATCTGCATTAAAAGCACACAAAACTCTTTTTAATGAAATGATAATAGCATACATTTATCCATGAAAGTATAACCTCTTTTATTTCATTATCCAAGTCAAAATCCAAGTCCAAACCTGTTTCACATTTAGTCACGAAAGCCTTTGAGATCACATCAGTCCTTCAGGACTGATGCGTACCTTCGGGGCTATGTGTCCTTTTTCATAACCAGTGTGTGTTATCTTGACTTAGCACTTTTAGGGCTCAAAAGAATTTTAAAGAATATTGAGGACTACTAGGAATTCATCTGCATTTCCTGTTTGATTAATTATCATATCATCTTTGGCTTATCTGAGTTACATATCACCAGATGTTAAACTATTCTCTTGAAAGTCACCAGAAGCTTTTAACAGACATACAGCTTTCACAATGCATAAGTTATTTGCATTAATCTCTCTTACTTCTGACAGTTCTTTGACCTATTTTGAGATATTTCGCAATTTCTATTGCTTTTAGTTTTAGTATTTAGGGGTGACAGGGAATTTGTTTCTTTGATCCTTAATGACAAATCAAAATACGATTTTATTTATATGTGTATAGCTCCCCAAATTTCGTCCTGTTCTGCACTTGATTATTTCTTTACAAGAGAATATGGATGTGATATTATCTCTCCATCTTTTAGTATATTTTCACCTCTTTTTCTGCACTCGTATGTATGTGCACACACACAAAAAAAACTTTTTTATTTTAGTACTTAATTATAGTGCAATCTTTATAAAGGTATTTTAAGTGACAACTAGATAACTCAAGTATACTTCTTGTAATTCATCTATATTTGGTATTACCAAAGGAATTACCTGAGTTTGAAATCAGATATTTCCTAAGAATGACTACATTTGTACACACAAAAGCTCTGACAACTAAGTCCCAACATGCTCCTCTAACAGTTGGACAGTTATTTTAAACAGGAATCACAGGATATTATGATTATAAAATAGTAAAATATAAAAAAAGTTTTTTGAACGTAGTGAAATGTGGTATTGAAAAATGAATGAATCCATGAATAGAACTGAAGACATATAGTCTAATAAACCTTTCGTTCAAGAATAATGTATATATTTATATGATATGTAACCGACATGCATATTAAATATATACTGCATCATGTCTCACCAATGAAGGTGCTATTTTGCATTCTAGGACCCTTTTCTGTACTATGTTTTGATTTCTTGAGTGCAGAGATTATTCGGTAGTAATAATAATACACTTGGCAATGCACAGACTACAGACTGGCTCTCAATTACTGTGCTGAGCTCGCTGTTCTAAACTATATGGTTGAGTCTGGTGAGAAGCTGGGGGACCTAGCCAGTCCCCGATTTCACATGCTGCTCAGCAGATCTGCGAGCGGGCCCCAGAGAGCACACCGCTCTCTCCTACATTCATTTCAGTATTTTTCTTCTTTCCATTCTTGGTCACAGCTTTTTAAAGTGTAGTTTATTTAACTACTCTTAGGTAATAGCTACTTGAAGATGGCGGTCTACCTGGAAGAGGGACAGAAAAGGAGGTAGTCATTTTAAGGCAGGCAGGACCATTTTGAAGGAACTTTCCAAAAAACGTAATCATTTAGTGTTCACACCAAATGTGTTCCTACAAACTGAATTTCATAGAATCAAAATATGTGGTGTGTTTTTCAACTTTATTTATGACAAAACTGCCTTTTTTCATATAGTAAACTTTATTTTTAAAGGAAGTTTTTGATTACAGAAAAGTTACATAAAATGCACAGTGGATTCCCATAAACCGCGTCCCCTCCCCCTCCCACATTTTCCACTTTTAATGACATTTTACATCAGAGTGGCACATTTGTTACAATTAATGAACAAATATTGAAGCATTGCTACTAATCAAGGTCTACAGTTTACATTTTGTGCCGTGCAGTTTATAGATTTTGACAAAATGGGTAATGGCTGGTATCTGTCATTGTAAGATCATGCAGGATAAGTCCATTGCCCTAAAAATGCCTTCTGTTCCAGCTATCCTTCCCTCCCCCTCCCCTCAGACCCTCAGGTAGCCACTATCTTTAATCAATGTTGCAAGTTCTTCCATTACTACAATACTAACAAGTCTCCTTTGGCTCCTGATTGCAGTCCCTCTTTGTGCTGCTCGTTCCTCACTTTTGAGGCTTTGGGGAGCATGTGGCCCTCCCTGCTTCAGGTTGGAAAGGGGCTTAGATCTTATGGGGCCGATGGAAGGAACTGTTTTGCTTGTAGTTGTAGATACTCTTTGTGAAACTGCCTTTTATTTACTGTCTTACTTCAAAATGCCTCTAAGTTGTTAAGAACTCTGAAAGAGGTTATTTGCAGTAACTATCCATCCTTGTATTTATTTAACACGTCTCTTATGAGTGTCTCCTTATGTCCAACTTGGCAAGGCCAAAGGGTTACTTTGGTAAACAAGACAGTCCTTTCCCTCAAGGAATTTAATATTCAGCAATAAGATTTTTTTTTTTACTTTCCTAGGAAACTTGCAAAGAAATTATACCTCTGAGTATCTTCTGCTTTTTTCTCTTGTATCTGACCAGTCTCAGAGATAAGCCTGTACTTAAAATTTCCACATTTAAAGTTTTATTTTAATTCCTGCATATGTATTCAGCACAAATCGGTGGCTAAGTGGCTAGTTATGTGCCTGGGATGCTTTTCCAGGTTGATAAGAAATCAGGATTTTCCTAAACAAAATGTGCATTTGAACAACTTGTTAAAATCATCCGTTTGTGCTCTTATTTTGGATGATGGCTTACAACTACATAGCACCATTTTTAGATGGAGAAAGTATCTGACCATCTATCCCATTGAAGAGTTTGGATTTCAGACTCCATTGTCCCGTCGTTGCTTCACTGCTGACTGTTAACCATGGTCACACCACTGACAGTGCTGTCTCCTTGGAAGCAGATTGTTGAGTGGCCACGTCAGTTTGGACCTAAGAGGAATATTGCATGCTGTATCATCCAGCATGCCTTTCTTTTCACTTGCAACGAATCACTTTAACTTCCCTGAATTGCTTTCATTCTGTGTTAAATAACAAAGTTAAAATAAAATTTTAAAAAAACAATGAAAGTAACAATAATCCCTGCCTTCTTTTTTATCAACTTCTTTTTATGATGGACTTGTAAAATGGATTCTTATAATTTGCAAAGCACCCCCCAAAAATAAAGTGAGCTTATGGTGATTATTTGTAGCAGAAGTTGGACTGTGTAGATTAAATATTGTCCAGCTACATTCTGGGTAAACGTTGATTCTTTATATATTGTATGATCATGGAACATCCATTTCACAAATGAAATTTGGGAATAAAACCCTTTGCAAGTGGGGAGTTTCCTGCATCGATGACCCCCTGCCTTGGGCTTCGGGGCAGCACAGAGGTTTTGGGACTGTCGGCCATGCTGCTGGCTCCTGCCGTCTTGTGGGAACCAGGGGATGGGGGGATACCTCTCTGCCGTTGCACAGAATCCCGGCGTGTGAGGGGGCACAGCCTGCGACTTCGGCATTGTTCGTTCCTGTAGATTTACTGATCCACATTTTAATGCTTGTTCCAGTAGCTCAGCATTTTCCCTTTGCATGTTGTGTTGTCATAGGTAATATTAAAATCTGGGAAGAAGAAATAAAGGTCTTGTCATTACTCGTAGTTTCACTTCTCCTTAGCATTACTACACGTGAGGAGAGATTGTTGAATGCATCTGTTTATAGGGACCAGGGTGCCTTTTCCATGAATACTGGAAAGTAGGTATGGGTGAGACCCAGCTGCTCAGTGTCAAAGAAAGCAACGCAGGTAACCTCTTATCCCCAGTCACTTGTGTGCAAGAAACGATGTCCTGGAGGAGGTTCCCAGGTCAAAGGCAGGAAAGGGAGTCAAAGGCAGGAGGCCAGATGAGAACTGGAGTCGAAGTATGGAATCCAAGCAAGGAAGTGGAGGAAACAGGGAAGCCGAGAATAAAAGCAAAATAGCATGAAGTGTGAGGGCAGCAGCCCTCGAACTTTAGGGTACGCCAGACTCGCCTGGCAGGTTTGTTAAAAGGAGTAGCTCTGGACTCCACCTCCAGGTTTCTGAGTCAGTAGGGCTGGAGTGAGCCCTGAAAGTCTGCGTTTCTAGCAAGCTCCCTGGTGATGCTGATGGCTCAGAACCACACTTTAAGAACTGCTGGTCTGGGTGAATTCTGGAGGTAAGTGGTAGAGCCTGCAGTGTCTTCCCATGAGCTCTTGGGATACTTGGGGGGGCGGTCTGAATTTATTTATAGGGTTGGGAACAGAGCAGAAAAAGATAACATTTGGGATTTTTTCCCCATTTTTAATTGTCTTTATGGAAAAAGCTAAATGCATAGCTTAGAGTTTATGGGAATGTGAGTCTCCTGTATTAAAATGCAGAATAAGAATTTACATTCTTACCATTTAAACATACAGAAATTATTCCCTCTCTGTGAAAGGTGATTTATTTCCAATTGTTGTAGTTTACCAACTAGTACAGTGTCTGGTTAAGATTATGTGTTCTGAAGGTAGACTGCTTATGGTCAAAATCTTGATTCTAT
>PVKH010048716.1:0-10175 GCA_004027955.1 Chaetophractus vellerosus | reverse complement strand
AGAGAATGGAGGGGACTACTGGAGAAAGGCTGGATAAGAAAGGATCTGATTATGAAGTCTCTTTTGGGCCATATAAGAGTACATTTTAGCTGGTTGGCAATGAGGAACCCACTGAAGAAGCTTTAGTAGGGGAATGGAATGCATAAACCTCACTTTGGAAAGATCATATCTGAAAGACAGACTGAAGAGGGATGAGGATAGTCAGACCAATAATAAGGTTATTTCAATGAGTCTTTCTGGCAAAAGTTGGTGATCGCCTATTATAAAACAAAACTTTAAGTCGTTATTCATTCATTCATACCATGTGCCAACACCTGGGGCAAAGTGGAAAATAAGATAAAATTCCTGTCCTTATAGAGCCTACAATCTATCAAAGGGAGATGCTGAATAAGTAACCACAAGTCTACCCCAGAGGAATACAACTTAGACTTGACAGGAGAAGCAGGCTGATGATCATGAAGCACTACCTATGTTAAAAAAAAAAAAAAAACAGGGAGGAGGTATGCTAAGGAGTGTATTCCAAGCAGGCTATATGAAGGTCCTGTTGTAAAAGAAAAAGTACAAAATATTAGATGAATTGAAAGGAACCAAGGTTTAATATCATAGAAGGCAAAAATGAGAATTACATTACAGTTGTGGTCTTGCAGGTCGTCAATAAAGGTACAAGACAGCAAGAAAGTTACGGGTGCTTACAAAACTATAGCTGAGGGAAGTGGATGTGGCTTAGAGGTTGAGCGCCTGCTTCCCAAGTACCAGGTCTTGGGTTCAATCCCCAGTACCTCCTAAAAAACAAAACAAAACAAAACAAAAAACTACAGCTGAAGTGAAGAACTATGATGTCTAGGGCAGACAGGAAAGAATAAATGCCTGACATCATTGAAAAGGAGAATACAAAGTGTATTCAGAGTAGAAGCATACTAGAGGGAAAATAAAGAAGGCAAGAACTGCCAGGAGTTACAGAATCTGAAGGAACACCCCCGAGTGGGTTTTTTTCTACTTATGCTCAAGATTCAAACTTTCAACTATGTAAGGAGGAAACCCAGAGTTAAACATCAGAATATCTTAAAAATAAAGTTTTTAATTCAATATACAAATAATCCTAATAGAGAAATAAACATTATCCTGGAAAAGGTAACTTTTAAAAATATAAAACTTCACTTGTTTAATTTTGTCTTTTCAAATGTGATTTCTGGCAACACTTCAGTATATCTATTCAAAAACGCTCATTTGAACTATATAGGCTTAAACATTTTCTGAAATTTCTTCAATGATTTGCAGTATTACTTAATACAAAATTATGTTCCCAACTATAAGTTTAATTATCTTATAAAAGAATTACTTACAGGGACATTAAGTGCATACTGTAGTCCTTGAGGAAGTCTTTCATGTGTTTCCATCTGCTCTTCATCATTTTTCACTGTCTCCTCATGGACCATGAGTTCATCATGTGATATCATGTCTTGCTGTCTCATTTCACTTTCTTGTAACACTTCATCTGCAGCAAGGATCTCTTGGTGAGGCATACTCCGATCTTGAAGCACTGATTCCTGCAGTTCCCCAGACACGGCAGATTGGCCAGACACTCCACCCATTACAACCATTGCCCTGGAAGACTGCATTTCGTCTATGCCGCCACATTTAAGAAACAATCCTTCCAGTTTGTCGTCAATGTTCATGCTTAAGTATAACTGCCTAGAAAGACCAAGTTTGGCAACAAAGCATAATAAATTAGTTTCCTACATCTATTTGATATTTTTTAAATTTCAAATTAATGAAATGAAAGGTACACATTTAAACTGAAAAGTTTTATTCATGAAGTTCAGCGCTTCCTCCAATTTCAAAATTATCAAGGTAAGTTTTACCAGAACAACAAAACACAAATTTTCATTTCTGACATGAAGGCATAAATTCTAATCTATTTCATTTTTGCAAAATGACCTTGACTGAAAGTATTTGCAACATGAACCAAAGGGTCTACACACTTTAATACATTGAACTATTTTAAGAATTAAAAAAAAAAAAACTAAAAAGAGAAATTCAATAAGAAATAAAGGATCCCATATGGCAAATTATTAAAGAAAACTTAGAACTTAGCAGGGAAAGACTGTTAATAGGAGAAAGGAAAGGGGTCTTCTAAGGAGCAAGTGATCTTTTTTGATCTGAGTTCTGGTTGCAAAGAGGTGCTCACTTTGTGAAAATTCAAAATATATACCTGTGATATGTACTTTTCTGTCAGTTATTATACTTCAATAAAAAATTAATATCTGTAGAAGCAAAAAAGTCCATATAATCATTAAAAATAATCTTGAAAAATATTTGAAAATGTGGGAAAATATACCCAGTAAGGGAAATATTGTGTGTATATGTATGTGTGTGTGAGTGTCATAGGTATATCTAAATGTTAACAGCATTGACATTACTACTGTGTGGTAGTTTTTAAATTTTCTTATTTATATTTATCTCTATTTTTAAAACGTAAATAAAGTTTTAATTCTAAATATGTTTTTAAATTTGCTAAAACGTAACAAAAGTAATATTTTCATTTCTAATATATTCTTAGTCAATCATGATTAAATAAATGTCAGAGCTCATGAGAAATTAAGCATTAAAGACTATTAAATAATTACTTATCTTATTTTGTCCATTACTACAGAAATATATTACACATAAAATACTAGTATTTTAAATCTGTCCTTCTAAACTTTGGTTGCTATAAATTCATATTTGATTTTCCATTGGGTCATTATTACTGACTAATATAATAACCATGAAATCCAAAGAAACTTCATCTCCAAGAGGGTTAAGGCATCATTATAAAATTTGTTTTAAAAACTACTTCTATTAACAGACTGCATGAAATAAACAGACATACACTACTTAATGAGAAGAACTCACAATTAGTAAATGCATGGACTATGTTTCAGTTTGGCTACTTCTCCCAAATTGATCACTTACTGCCTTGAGTAAAATACATGATCAGTTAAATTCAAATACACTACTAAAATCTAAATACACTTTCATTTACCGAAGCTATAATAAAGGAAGAAATATTTACGTAAATGAATAGCTCAAAAACCAAACAGTAACCTAAAGAAAAAAATATAATTCATACTTGCTAATCTTCCTCCCTGGATCAGACAGTGTCAGTCTACAAAACATATGGGACAAAGGACCTAGAATCTGACTTTACTTGTCAAAATCTTTAAGTAACAAACATGAATCTAAACAAGAAAAATTTTAAATATATCACCAAATAACTACTCTCTTCAAATATGTCACTTATCCCATTTCTTAGAAAAGAAACTATCCTACAGTTAAGTGAAACTTAAGACTTTTAATGCTAAAATTTGTTTATTCTAAGCATTTCTTTTGAACTCTTTTCTAAAATATTTTGTTTTCTTAAAGAGTTTGGACTTAAAAATACACAAAGCCACCACTGCTGCAATTCTTTGTCTCTGCTGCAATTGCTATTGTCACGTACACCATAATGAATATGAGAGATGTAGAATTACTAAAACAAAGACTAATTTAGAGAAGGTGACCTAGGGCAGATTCTCGGGTGTTTTTTTTTTTTTTTAAAAAAAGTGATTTCACCAAACCAAGTTCTACTTCCCTAAAGCAGAGTTTCCAAAGAGGTTTTTGATCATGTACCTCATCAACTTAAAATCTTTCCCATACTCTAATATGTGCATACTTTTAAAAATTATATTTCTGTATCATGGCAATGTATTATGTACATATTAAAACAGACAAAATATAATTTTTTACAACCCTTCTAACATTAAGCTGAAACAGTAAGTACTGAGGGAGTAGAAGTTCGGATTCAGTATTTTGAGGACAGAGAATATTTTGGAAAAAGAGGTAGGCTTGGATAGAGTGCCAGAATAACGGACTTGGGGCAGGAAGATAACATACCTCAATAAAGAGGTAGTAAATACAAAGGGAAGTGGAAATACAGTAAGTGGAAGACAAACTTGATCTCTTTGAAAAGTTTCCTGAGAACAGGCTATATGCACAAAAAGGAATCTCTTTTCCTCTTTTCCATGTGGATCCTTATTCTTATGACCCCGAAATTAAGCCATACATTTTGGGTTAAACTGGCTAGTGTAGAAATTGTAGGGGGTTTTAGACAATACCCCTGGAATACCAAAAAACACTAAAATACCAACATAGGTTCTATTATCAATGTACACTGCTCAGACAAGGTTTTAAAGTGAGCCCTGGCCTCTCTCTAAGCCAAACGCAGCATATAAACACAATAACTTCCTCTCAGTGTGGGAAAAGACTCCAGGGGATGAGCCTCCCTGGCACCAAGGGAATGCTACCAAGTACCAACAGGCAATGCAACTGGGAAAAAAAAGAAAAAGAAAAAGGAAAAAAGAAAAAAAGATCTTGACCAAAAGGGGGAAAAGGTAAAGACAAATAAATTTACATGGCTAAGAGACTTCAAAGTGAGTTGGGAGATCATTCCAGAGGTAATGGTTATGCACATCTCAGCAGGATCTCATTGACAGCTAAAGTAGATATTACCCCAAATAGTGGGGTAGTATTAAGTCTACTAAAGTAGACTTAATAGTATTCTACTATAGACTTATTGTGATTCCAGCAATGGAAAAAATATCATTGATGTAAAGGCAATGGCCACTGGAGGTTCTGAGGGTAGAGAGGGGAAAACAGGTGTAATACGGGGGCATTTTCAGTACTTGGGAATCATCCTGAATGACATTACAATGACAGATACAGACTATTATATATCCTGTCATAATCTATAGAATTGAGTGGGAGAGAGACTAAACTACAGTGTAAGCTATAATCCATGCTTAGTGGTAATGCTCCAAAATGTGTCTATCAATTGCAATGAATGTACCACACTAATGAAAGATGTTGCTAATGTGGGAAAATGTGGGAGGTATGGGGAGCAGGGCATATGGGAATCCCCTATATACTCTCTGTAACATTTACGTAATTAAATAAATTTTAAAAAATAAAAAAAATTTTTTTAATTAAAAAAAAAAAAACAGGAAAAAAAAGTGAACCTTGAAAATATCTATCAAAATGAAACCTGCATGTGTCCATCAATCCAGTCATCTCACTGTTAGGAATATACACAACCTTATAGGTTTATTCATAAAAGTTCACCAAAGATATGTAAACAAGGATGTTTGGTGCAACACTTCAAAGGAAAGACTGGAAACAACCCAAGTGTCCACTGATAGGAGACTTGGTTAAGTTAATTATGATTCAACCATACAATCGAATATATGCACTATTAAAAGGAATGCAGTAGATTTCTATGTGCTGGGTAAAAGCTTCTCCAAGCTAAATTAAGGGGGGGTGGGGAGACCAAGGTGAAGAACTATGTAGACAAGAATATCTTTTCCACATAATTTTTTTGTATTTATTCTTTTTTGTTTTGTTTTCTCACAATTTTTAAAAGGATAAATAACTGAAGCAACAGTTATTCTATATAGTTATTTCCCCCCTCAAAGTGTCCTTTGGGAAGTACAATAAGGAAGGAGCTACTTTCATTTTTTCTTTTATATCTTTTTCTAACCAGATGTGAATAGTTAAATGTCTCTTGCTACTGAAACTTCAAAAATCTGTTGTGTGTGTGTGTGTTTGTTTAACCACAATGTGTATAAAATTAATGGAAATTCAGAAATCAGGGATATTACAGAAGAGAGGAGGAAAGGAGCAACACTTGCTTTTAATCATGTAATTTACATAACGGACTAGCTCTGGAAGGGAAAAAAAGAACTAAATAATTAATTTGAGTTCCCAGAAGCTTCTGTTCAACTGGTGGAAAAGAAGGAATAGGTGGAGTAATAAGCCACTCTGAGATCCTTGTGAAGATCATTTATTTTGCAAGTGAAGGGACTTTGAGTTACTGAAACCTAAGGGTACAAAACAGCAGTGCTGTTTGGAGCCAAGACAGGATGGAAAATGAATAAGTCCTAAGGGCTAATTCAGCTAAAAAGAGGATGGCACTCTTTCCTCTGAAGTTCCAGTTACCCAAAGCAAAGAATGCTGAAAACTACCACAGAGCAGGAGAGAGAAAGTAAGGAAGGAGTCCAGGTCAAGCCAATTTCTTCTAAATCTTCCCTTTGCAGATGACTTCAAGATGCATTCTTTTCCCCCTTCCAAGGTCTATCCTTCCCTCATCTCCATCACTCAGTAAAATAAGCTGGAAGATACTGCAACAGGGGTATTTAGGGGGCCACACCACAGCTTCCTGCTCCAGCCAATTACCCTCCCCTCCCTCACACCCCTATCTTCCTTTCTTATTGGCAAATGTTTGGTTCACCTATGTAAAGTAATTCTAATTATAGCTGCTTAGACAACCTCTAGCCATTTAAGCCTAACAGCAGTACTGTACAAAGGGAAGCATTAATTATCAGTCGTCACTTTCTCCTGTCTTCCAGAAAGACACCTGATTCTTCTAGTTGTTGCCTCTACTTTGAAGTTTCTAATAAACTGTGTGCAAGCAATTGGAAACTAAACTTTATAGATTTATAAGTTGAAACAGAGTAAATAAGCTCTGAGTCAAGATCTTTTAATAAGGAATTAAACATGTGGGCTTTTAATACAAGCATTTGCAAAACAATTCCTTCCTAAGCTCAAGGGAATGGTTAGGCTTGTTTTTCAGAGGACAAAGTTAGAAGAGGCATAATATATGGACAAGTTAGGCATTACTACTCATTGTTAATCAACTATACAAGGCACTTAAATGTTTACTGAGTTTTTAAATGGAAGTTCTATTCAATTAATGAGGAAAGTATCTTCCCAAATTTTATTATAGGTTTATGCCAATACTATATAAAGTTCAGAGGTTATGAAAACCTAGAAAGGTTAGATTAACACGTGTTGATGATTTACTAGATAGATGTAAACTGTGCTGGACCTTTATACATTTTACCTCACTTAATACTTACAATAATCCTTCAAGACTGTAACAATGAGGAAATGAGGGCTAACCCAAGCTCACATAGCTAAGAAGTATGTAAACTGTGATTTCAACATAGGCTTACCTGGCTCAATGCACTTTTTGCCACAGGATGCCACTTTCTGATCTGAAAAGGCCCTGGATACATTAAGAATTCACTGTACGCATTCCCTCATCATCACCATTGCTACCCCATCACCATTGCTTGGCTTGGTAAAGCAATCAAACTCTCATTAGCTGACTACTCTAACAAATGGCTACCATAGGAGAACTTTCTGACTCAGAATCCCTTTTTATCTCCTTCGGGAGAACGGAACATGTTTTTTACATTCCCTATTTTCCCACTTCTACCTATTAATGACGGCTCAGTGAATGTCTCCTCAGCCATTCTTTTTATCACAGGTTTACCTATACCCTCTTAAAAACTACCTTCCTTCCTCCGTTCTTGCCTCAAGCCCTCACCAGTTAGCTCAATAAGACCTCTCTCTTCCTCTGTTTCCTTTACTTACCCACTTGGGAAAAAAAAATACATAGCTGATAAATGTAAGAGCAATGTTAAAGATATATCTGAATCAAAGAAAACAAGGCCATAAGTTTTAAAGTAAAAAGAAATTTGAAGACTTGCCACAATCCTCTAAAAATACTTGAAGGCACCTAGTTCCCCTTCAAAATGTACACAAAAACCCACCTGCAAAGTTCTCATATTTAAACCTGTATTCAAGCATTAAAAAAATTAAATAAATATTTCTCATTTAAAGATACTGCTTTTCTGTTTTATTATTAATTATCAATTTATTGAGTTTGGCATTAATATTATTTTCCCTCAGTTTTTATTAAGCAATGTAAAATTTCAATTTTATGAGTCAAACAAATTATAGTGGGCAAGCTTAGGAACCTAAACAGCATCCTCTGTTCTATGTAAAGAATAATTTCCAACCCAAAATGTTCTCCCAAATTCAACAATACTCCCCTGTACCAAAACCCATTTGACCTAAACAGTAGCTTCAGTTGTAGGCAGAAGAGAAGCAATCCAAGGTATCTATTCTGAAAACAGTTGAAAAAGAAAAGCTAGATTTCACAACTACTTTTGATCCAAAACCTATTCAGTAAACTTCTTGTTGTTTAGAGGATTGATGTGGATATTAAGATTTTAAACCTATGTAAGAGTCCATGAGAAATTACATTATATTTTTTTAAAAATATCACCACTAGAAATAAAAATATCAATCAACTCAGAATCATTTGGTTAGACAAAACAAAGTGATGAAGAAACCTATGATCAGTATTAAAAACTAACAAACAAATCTGCCATTTCTAATTTCTAAGTTAATACTGTTTTGTTTTCTCTTTCATTCTCCAAAAGCATAGTTTTGATCAAAGCAAAAAATCTGTTTCACATCTAATTTTAAAACAAAATCTATTTCTTCCCTTAGCATTTCCAAATTTGAAAGCCACTTCAGATGTACCTTTGTGTAACTACCATTTTGTGTCTATAAAGCATATCTTACAAACCATGCCTCTTGTTGATTTTTAAAGTACTATTTCAAAACATCCTAATAGGAGCATCATATATAATAAAGCCAATTAGAGAAAACAGCCTTTCTGATAAATGCTAGCAACAATAAAAGATGTTCAAATAAATAAGCAGATTATCTAATTTTAATAGCTGGAAACATAATTATTAGAGAATTTACAGGCTAAGATCACTTTATATGATTTAACAATTAAAAATGAAGTGATGATCTTTTTTAACCACAGAAAAATAATATTCAAGCCAAAGATAACAGGAGTATATCTGTATGCACACTTTATGCAAATAAAGCAGAATCTACATACATTCTGTAGTCCAAATAATCATCACCATTGTATTCTAAAACAGTGTAACAGCAAGAAAACAATGGCATTTAGAAATATTAAAATATCAAATTTAGAGCAATTCAAATTGTTTAAAAAACAGCTGTAATATATATTTTTAAAGGGGGGGGGGACAAGGAGAGAAAAAAGTAAAAAAAAAAAGGGTCAAGCACAACAGAATCCTAACATTCTGCTGATCTAGCTGTTACACCCTTTATGTTATGCCAATAGCAACAATTCAAACATTAATATTCATAAATACTAATTCTAATAGTTAACTATGAATTTTCCATAGTCTTGAAAAATAAAAGGTATTTTTTAATTTTAGTCTTCTTAAAAGTACTTAAAACAAACTTAACTGTACACTACGAATGAATGTTAAATACCTAATTGTTAGTTGCAATATGTACTCTACAGTAACCAGGACTCATCCAGAACTGAAGTGTGGATTATTTACATCAACACTGTCTTACTGTTCTAACAAAACAGATAAAAGTTATCTCACTTTAATAATATAAACCCTATTTGTGTAGAACAATGGAACTAAAGATGCCTTTAATGCCTTCGATATCCAAAAAAATCTATGCTGTTTCATAATTATTTAGTAATAAATTTAAATAAATTGGCCTACTACAAAAACTGTATACAAGTATGCAACAAATTTATCAAGACTAATTGTTATCTGAACTCTTTAAAAAAGATACGAAGTTTAATGTAAGTTGGCATAAAATATGGGGAAAAACTGACAACAACCAGTTTCCAAACCTTTAATAAAATATAACAGAAATATATAATAATTGATACTTATTTCAAAACAGTATTCACTTTAGACCAAGTACCAATAAAATGTAATGTACAATGAAATACCTTTCATCTAAAAAGAACTATTTAACTACATGTCTTCAGGAATAAGTTGTTCTGATCATATGTAAACATTGAGAATAACACTTTTTAGCATCAGAAGGAAACTTTAATAGATTAGCTTTCTGTGTGGCTAAGAAGATTCTCCTACCCATGGCCCCACCCTTACTTGTGAGTCTCAAATTTTAGGCAAATCAACTCAAACAAAATGAGTTGTCTCAATCAATTTTAACTTTAACACCTTACACAAGCAGTATTTAGTCAGAAAACCATGATGACTAAATACAAAACTACACTTTTCTCAAAACTCAAATAAGCACAATTTCCAAAGTATTGTCCCGGGACAAGGGTTAATATGTCTTGAGCAATAAAAATCATATTTTAATGTTAGTCTATACTAGACAAATGAAAATAAGTCTGGGGCCCGGCTAGATAGCTCAGTGGATAAAGAGCGCGCTGGGGTACCACATGGGAGGACCCAGGTTCGGTTCCCTGGGACCTCTCCAAGCGGGCAGAC
>PVKH010048715.1:0-10172 GCA_004027955.1 Chaetophractus vellerosus | reverse complement strand
TCCATGTTTTGCGGGCAGCAGTCGGGCTGCCGGCTTCCACTTCGCGGGCAGCAGTTCTGTTTTTCTCGGGTGACTTTGCCATGCCCGTGGGGCTTTTTGCCTTGCCTACGGCGGCTTTTGCCGGGGCTTGCCTTTCTCAAGGCCGTCTGCCCGCTCGGAGAGGTCCCCCGGAACCGAACCCGGGCCTCCCATGTGGTATTCCAGCGCGCTCTTTATCCACTGAGCTATCTAGCCGGGCCTGTCATTGCCTTTAGACATCTTCCTTTCCTTGCCTCCTTTGTAGATTGTTATATTCTAAGGCCTGAAATTCATGTGCTTCCTTGTTATCTTTGAGCCTTACAGGGCTCCAAAGGCCTAGCCATGAGCTCCCTTGCCCCTCCAGATATGCCCCCACCAAGTGGGAAAGGCTGTCCACCTGACTAGTTCCTTGTGCAGACAGACCGACTGCACCCCACCCCACCTAATAAGTTTCTCTTTCTTGCTAGCCTGCAAAATTACTCAGACAAACCAATTACATCCCCCCATGGGAACCAAGGGCCACCCCACCCTCTGGTCACTACAAAGCCTGCCTCCCACAGCCCCTGGTAGTTCATTCTGCTTCTGAGTGCAATCCCTGTGTGGCCGTGCATGGCGTACAGTGTCCTTCTATGTTGGGCTGTGAATATATGTGACAAATAAACTGCTGCCAATTGTACTTGCCCAGTGTTGGATGTCATGTGCTTGGCCATCTTGTACTAGGGTGGGGGATCCCTCTTTCACCAATGGGGTGACTAGGAGGTGGTCAGAAATTGTTACCACAAACAGGATGGCCCAGCTATGACTGAGGACACCTGGTCGGCTTTAACTAGCTCTTCCTTTGCTAACTAACTGGTTCCTGGTAAGGTGAAGGTCACGTTGGATAGAACGGCCAATTGCTGGCTGGCTTGCATGATAGCTACTCTGGGTTATGCTGTCTCTCTTGGTCACTGCAATCTTTTCCCACTCTATAAAGTGTTGTTCTTGCTTCCAAGACAAGAACTATTGTTAATTGACTAAATCCAATTGTGAGCTTCCACTGGGTATTCTGGGACTCCTGCCATCCAGTCTAAGGCAGGGATACTATCAACAATCCTAGATAGAAAATGACAGGAGGTTTCTAGTTTATTACAGCTGTTTCTATTGACCTTCTCTGCACCTACAATGTAAACATCAGTCCAACATAGTTTAGTCCTTTTTGGGTTCTGGTGAAAACATATTCCTCATTTACATATTTTCTTACTCTTACTGATACTGTTATTTGCAAATAGTCCTAACTTAAATGGAGCTTCCACCAATAGATTCTCCAATTTAGAATCCATCCAAATTGCAATATAACAGACACTTCCATTAGTACCCTCAGAGACTCCTTCACTGCAGAGGCTTTGGCAACCTCTTCCTCAAGGCTCATGGTGTCTCTGAACCTCCCATGATGGCCATATGCTTCCCATGGTCTTCAGATGCAAGACTTTCCTCCTGGGCCACATTCTTTGTACCACTAGAAGAACAATTGTTAGCCACACATGACTTTCCTGGGAAAGAGAAGCTCTCACAGACTCTGAACCTGTGCCCATTATGCCTTGAGTTACTGAAGCAGCACCATTCTTAAAGCTTGATAAAGCTAAGGCCTTCTTGACACAGAAAGAGCTGAACCTGAGCCCTCTGGCATCTTCCACCTAGAAGAGGGATGGTGTCCCCTGTCTTTGGTCCCTTTACAGATACCAGTAGTGCTGGGGTGGATACCCTTCTCCCAGACCCTTTGACTACCTAGGGAGCTCACTGGGATCACGTAAGTGAACAGCAATGGGTGCTGGCCCACTGTATGAATGGCATCACCACTATAATAAGTAATGGAACTCATTGTAATGTTGCTGCTTTCTGTCCCTTAACCAGATGCCCTTGATAAAGAATGGAGCCCAAGTAAGGGACAGCACAGTTGACTGAACTTCAGGAAGTCATTCTAGCATTAGATACCCATGGCTAACAAGTGTACCCATCTGGAAATTTTAATAAACTTGGTCCACCATCTAAGAGTTGCCCCATTTGGTGTAAAGAGCTCTGGAAATCTCTTGCCTCACATATTCCCAAAATATAAATCTCTATATATGTCCTAGGCTACAATACAAGGCTTCATTAGGATACTTCTTATTCCCTTTGGAGTTCCATTTACTGATAGTGACTAAGGCACACATTTCATTTCTCAGAATACACAATGCTGGGTTCTTTGGCAAAGGCATTCAATGGAATTTTCACCTCCTTGATATCAAGGACCTATGACTTGAAAGGCCTATTGGGATCCTCAAAAAAATCCTATGTAAGTTCAAAGTAACAGGACAAATGGATTCCTAGCTAGGTGTCCCTAGTGCCACAGGCATTGATTAGTCTAAATTTATGCCCCTAGGGATATATTCTCTACACCAGTGCCACATAAGTCCCTCAATTGCCTTTATTGGACAAAAAGAGGGTCACCTCTAAAGTTCATGTTTTTGAGGGCCATCTCACCATGTGACCCTCTTCCTCCTGGTCAACTATCTACTTCATTTCCTAGGGAGACATTTCTCCTACTCCCTAACGATGTGTCATTACTAAAATAGGTGTTTGGTGTCAAAGCATTGGGTCAATTTTATTGTAAGTCCTGAAATTCCATGTGCTGCCTTGTTATCTTTTAACCTCACAGGGTCTCAAAGGCCTAGCCATGAGTTCCCTGCTGCCAATTGTATCTGCCCAGTGTTGGGTGTCATGTTTGCCATGTTGTAATATTAAGTGAGGAATGAGCTTCCTGAATGGAAGGTTGTCAGAACATTTGCCTTTTGAGTTCTCTTCCTAAATGCCTCTCTCTCTGGAACGTGAAATTTTATTAAAGTAATCAACATCCTATTCCTAATGAAATGATTTGTCTTTAAATGCCTATAACAAATATGTATGTACGCACATGTATATATGTATGTATGTGCTATGTAGCATTGGCATATATTTTGTGTGTGTATATATTAACCTTTTGGACATCTCAACTTAAATATCCCATTATAATCTCATATTTGCAAGTCCTAATCTGAACTCTTCCTTTCCCTCCCTAAATATGCATTACCTTTTGTATTTCTTACTGTACATCACCACAGACTCACTTGCCTGCCTAAGAAATCCAAGAGTCATTGTGGATTCTCTCCTCTTTCACCCTCACATCCAGTCACTTCTATTGATTTCACTTCAGCAACATCCCTCAGATCTATCCCTTTTTCACTATTATCTTAGTTCAGTAATCATTATTTCTTATTGGCGTTATTGTAATTGCCTCCAACGATGTCTTGCTGCCTATTTAATTTTGCAATTTCTTACAATCCTCAAAAGCCTACCCTCCACACTATTGGATGAACTTTCCATTTTGATCATGTCAATATATTAATAGTTTAAAATCCTTCAAAGATGTTGCTTAACTTAAAAGACAAACTTAAAAGAATCAAAATCTGATTCATGCCCTCCTCTCCTGTTACATTTTCCTGCTTTTGTGCCCTCAACTCCAGCTACCTCATACTGGTCAAGCATTCATTTCCCTTTGCACCTTCTTCTCTCCTTTCTTGTCTTCTCCTTGCTAACTGAAAACTTCTCTGACCTTTTAGGCCTAACGGTCAAGTTAGGCATTGCTTGTACTATGCTTCCAACCTAATTCTTGGGTTCCTCCATCACAGTACTTACCATGGCCCACAGAATTGTTTACTCGCCCATGTGTCCCACCTGATTGGAAGTTCTGTGATAGCAAGAACTGTCCTGTATATTTCCCCATGTCCCACCTAGTCCAGTGTTTGGCGCTTGTGTTCGCAGAGGGGACACTCAAAGATAACTGAATGAAAAAGTCAGTGAAAGAATAAACGTGAAGACAACGGATTTGGATGGCAACGCTTCGACTAATTTTGTTCCTTTCAGGTGAGGAAGGTTTTGATTTTAACTTTCTTGCCTCCATCTAGGACTGCAATCTATGAGAATGTATTCTGTCTGATATAAACCATTTTTCAAACACTTTAACCCATCACAACCCTAACTGTAGCACGGAGGAAACCGGCAGCGCCGTTGGCGCCCGACAGTCTGCTCTGACCAGGGCTGCACTCAGTCGTCAGCGCGTAAGACGGCCTCCCTCACAGAGGCGGCCTCCCTCACAGAGGCTGCCCGGAGCCCTCGGCTCGGCCCTGCGCAGGCGGCACGCCTCGCGCCTCCGCGTCCCCAGGCAAGCAGGGCCGCAGGCCAGGGTCCTGAAGGCTGTTCCTGCGGGCACGCCCCGTCCAGGGCGAGCCTGTCAGCACCTCGGAGAGGCCCCTCGCGGCCTCCTCCGCATGACCCTTGACTCCCAGAGGAGCCGCGACCGCCTGGGGCGCCCAGTACACCCGGAGAAGCGCGCGCCGCCGACTTAACGGTTGTGGCACAGCGAGGCTGCGGCCGTCCTCAGGGTCAGGCGCCGGAGGCCCCGCCCCGCGCCCGCCTCGAGCCCTTTGGAGCCGCCGCCAGCCCCGCCCCCGCTCCCCGCCGCCGCATCCCCCTGCCGTGAGCTGACGCGCGGCGGGAGACGTTCCCCGACGGGCAGCGGGGCGCTCGGCCGCCGCCTCTGGGCTGAGCGCGGCGACGCTGCTGCCCCGAAATCCTCCTGGATCTTGAGGCGGTAGGTGGCCGCGGAGAAAGAACGATTCTGGGCGGCAAAAGTCGGCGCCCGGAGTGTGAGAAGGCGGCTAGGGCGTAGGCTAGGGCGTCGTCTCGAGGGTCGGGCACCGGTAAAGTTGAGGCGATTGAGAAACTCTGGGGTGGGTCGGGATAAATCAGTCCAAAATCCCCACTGGGTCCCCAAGGTGGGTTATAGGGTCGGATGGCAACGAGCAAATCGAATGAGGAGGAAGGAAAGGCTTGTGGCTGATGTGAGGAAAACCCGGCGCAGGGGCAAGTGGTTGAGGGAGATTTAAACAGCTGAGGAAATTTTACACACACACACGCACACACTCCTCTCAAAGTATGTAAATATTTACAGAGCGCCCTCTGTGTCTAAGAACTGGTGATAGATGGCGGGATGGCTTGAAGACCCTCTCCCCCATGGCCTGGCATCCTCTTTGGCAATCTATGGCAATTTTTTCCCTTCATTGCAGGTGTTTTAGGCAATGCTACAGGAAAGGGCAGTTATATTTCTTACGGTAACCTACAGATACCTGGTACCTGAACAGTTTTGTTCCACTGAAACACTAAATTGATTTTGCATTGAAAAATGTTTCAAATAGAGCTCCCAGTCCACACTTTTTTTTTTTGTCAATTGTAAAGAGAAGGCATGAAAAATATGATGGGACTTTCCCGACTTACCACTTTTTGATACTTATTTTAGTTTTAATTTTTCCTGAATAGTGCAGCCAGATTTATGAAATGTAAATGTCTTTCATCACCTAAGTCATAATTGGTTTTATTCTAACTCCTCCATACCTCCTTTATGTACCCTTTAAACTATCACTTTATCAGTATGTTCTGTTTACTTATAAAGAAGCTGTATTTAGTAAAAGTAGTATTATGAAGTTGAAAATTGACTGAAATTAAATTTAATCTTACCTGGTTGTCATTGGGAATATAGGCAAAACAGATAAAAATATAGTCTTTTCATTTCCTCTCCCAATTCAAACTCATTTCTTTCATTTCATATGATTTTATTTCTTAATTGCAGCAGACCCAACAGCAAGTTCTGAAGAATAAGTTGGAGATTTTAAGTACAGTACCCAGCTTCTAAAAACAGTACATAAGTATGTGATCTATGCTTAATAAGACAGCATACCTGTTTACAAATGAGGAAAGAATAGTAATCCTGTAATTTATTTTGTAATCTAAGAAAAATTATAAACTGAGGAACGGAAACTATTAGCACATCCCAATTTATTGAGCAGGGCTTTTATACATAAATATGCCTTTGCATAGTTAATTTCTTTATCCATACATGCAAGCCAGTCTGTTGGGCATGTCCAGCTTCCATGGTTAATGGAAAGAATTAGAGTGGTAGGCAGTCAGATGACTTTCTTTTACTTACCAAAAAGGCATATTTAGACACAAGAGCATGAACTTTGTAGCCAAATCCTCATTTCTAGGACTAATTAGCTTTGTGAACTTGGGCAAGTCTGTTATTTTTCAGAGCTTTAGTTTTCTCATCTGTAATATGGGACTAATAATAATTGTCTCCACTAGTTTCTAGATGGTTCAGAATTAAATGGAAAATAATATGTAAAGCATTTGGCATATAAAAATAACTTAAAAAGCAAGTTTTAATTTTTTTAAAAAGGACAGTACATACTAGGTAATAAGATTGTGCCCAAATTGCTCAGTACATGTGCTTATTATCTTATTGTACTGTTGTACTATATTTTAGGATTGATATTTATTGTACTATATTTTAGGAAATTTAAGGTTAATTTATAATTTCGGAATTGGTGGGTCCTTAGGGTATATCTTTAGTTCAATTTTTATTTTTCAGCAGAAAAGGAACTAAAATATAGTTAGTATTGCTAGATGTAGAATTGCAACTACAACTTTGATTTCCTGATTTATAGGCCAATTCTCTATTCACACCTCTTGGCCTTTTCAAAGATGGTTAAATATGTGTGAACATGGAGGGGGGGGGGAAATATTCAGCAGCCATTTCTCAGTATGCATTACTAGAGTGGATATTTTGCAACATTGGATCAAAATTTTCTTTAAAAAAATTATGGCAAAGCACCACATATTTACATTTTAAAACAATGCTTTATAATAGGACCACTAGGTGCTACTCAATGTTGTTGTTATAGGTAGGATTCTGTTTCTTTTGCAACTATTGTCCTTTGTAACTTTTGCCATCATAAATGCCTACTGTTTACTGTAACACCACAGTAAACTTTTTGAGCTCTACATTCAGTGGGTGAAATAGGCATTAAAATTTGTTTTATATGGAAGTTATTTTGCATACTGACTTTGTAGTTCAGCTAAGTCTTTATTTTTTTTTTAACCTAAACTAAATTTTGGTTTGTAGAAACCTGTCTAGAATATGATCCTGTGGATCAGTTTTTTAATAATGACTAGTTCTTGTAGATTCTTGCCTTTTCCATTAACAACACTATTTAAGACATGATGGTAGTGCATAGTATGCACTGTAATCCAAAACTCATTCCCTATATCAGTGTCTTTATGCAGGCATAGTTTACTTTGTTTTTTTTTAAACAAACTAATAAACATTAAACAGTGCTCTTATGACACCATCTTTTCTAATCTCCTTTACTCATGTGGATTTATGTATCTGGGCACTTGCTTGTATCTTTCCTACTACAAATTGAAAGGGGAGGTGACACTTAAAAAATTTTCATTTTCTGTTTATTTACTTGTGTATAATATAATAGAGTTCTGAAACTCTTCAACTATTGAAAACCCATACTGTGAATACTTGATTTGCTTTGCTCAGCAACTGGAAGACTTTACAACCTCCCAACTCAATTTCAGCTGAGCAATGGAAAACAAAGAAATGTGTGCCAGAGTACTCTATTATATTTTGATTCACTAGATTCATGTGGGAAACAGGATGGAACATTACGTTTGAGACTTAAAATAGCTAGGATAAACACAATTAAACAAAGCAATGTATATTAAATTGCTTTTGAGTTCTTGCTTTAAATATTCCCTTCCACAAAGAAAATGTTCAATGAATACTTGTTTGAGGTTCTTATTTTGCTACTTGTGTATCTAACTTTTTTTTTACTTCCTGTTACATCAAAGTTATATTGCCAGCAAGTACAGATGGCATTAGTTTTGTTTAGAAAGTTAATAACCATGTTAAAATACTAGTTAACAGATACATTACAATACTAGGTAGATGTTAATCTGTAGTACTGCTTGGCTTATCTCCAAATTTCAGGAAAGTAACGATTATGTGCTTAATTATCATTGCTAACTTTGTTGTTTATAATTTTATGATTTTAACATTTGAATTTTATTATGTCCGAAGACATTTATTTAAATAGACTAAAGCATTTCTTTGAGTCTTCAGGGAAGACATTAAGCCCATTTCATAGTTGGAGAAACAGTCACTTATGATTTATGACTATATGGTTACAATTGTTTCTGGATGAATAGGTGCAAAGGTGCTTGGTTTTACTTTGACTTTGTCTTGAGCATCAAAATTTGGAAATTATATGTCCCATGCAGCCTTCAGAAAATTTTAGCTGTATCCTTAGGTATTTAAATTTTTAGAGTATATTTAGTAAAAATTGTGTTGTAGGTACGAGGCTAAAACGATAAATAAGGTCTATGTTTTTTGGCTTTAATAGTCTGTCAAATATGCATGCTATATATTTACTATGGTACATTTTAGAAACTTGAATAGATACAGTACAGTAGATGCCAGTGGAGGACAATGGTGAGAAAAGAGGTTTTTTGTTTTGTTTTGTTTTGTTTTTTACTGTCAACTATTTGTTAGGAGCTAGAGAACTTCGTATTAACTATTTCATTTAACTTGTTGAGACATGAAATTTTTTCCAAGAAATAGCAGGGGATTGCTCTTAGCCTTGAAGAATGCATAACTTTTTGAGAGAGTAGCAGCAGGGAGAATGAGGGAACTCCAGAATTCCTGAATGTACTAGATATACAGTGAAACAAAATGACATTACTTAATTCATTTATTGAACGACTACTCTGTAAAAAATGCTGTGCTAGACTCTAGATATATACTTGAATGATAGAGCTGTAATTTAATAGTCTGGTTAATAATATAGAGAGGTAATAGGTAATTGCAAGTTGGTTGATAAGTACCATGTTGGAGGAGGATAGGATATAGGGGTACTTTATAAGCACATAAGAAAGTCACTTAACCAGAACTTGGACAGTTCTGCCTAGATGTGTGTGTGGAGGGGAAGAGAGGTTGGGGCTAGTTAGATTATAGAATGTAGGCCAGAGGCCTGGGCTTCGACATACCCATCACTTCCTAGACTCATGACCTTAGGCAAGTTATCTAAATTCTCTAAGCCTCATCTGTATAAGGAAATAATAATAATAATAATAATAATAATAATGTTAACACTTATCAAAAATTTACACTTACCCGGCTTTGTGCTAAGTGATATATATTATCTTATCTAGTTTTTATAGCAAACCTATGAGTTAGGTTCTGTTGTTATCTATGCAGTTATATAGCTAGGTTTTAAAGCTATGGTATCAACCTAAGCTGATCTGAGACCTGAACTCTATTAATAGTATCTAATTTGTAGAATTGTTTTGAATATTGAATAATGTAACAATGGTAAATGGTATCCTATGCACAACACCTGGATGTTAACCTCTATTTCTGTTATCATTAATCCTGGAGATGATGGAGAACTAGAGTTTTTCAAGCAGAAATGTTTAGAGCATACCAAATAAAAACAAATCCCAACTGAGATAAGGAAATACTTTATTCAAACAGACTATTGCAATAGAGAGAATACTCTGATCTCAGAAATCTGCAAGCATCTCAAACATAAAAAGTCTTTTCTTTTATAGGGACGGGTAAGAAGGGCTAGCAGGAATTTTGTGGAGGCATAGGGCATGAGGTAAAGGGGTAGGGTATGAGGTGCAGTTAAGCAGGTGGTAAAATAAAGTCAGTTCAACAGGAAATGCTTCTTTTTGTTGTTAGCTGTTTCCCAGAGTCTGAGAAGATGTTCTGTACCTTAGTGCTTTAGTGCTTGTTTACGTTTCTGGGCAAGCCAAAGTTTAGGGACCTGTGGGGAGGAGAGAAGCCTGACTAAAGTTCAGTTATGCCAAAGCAGAGGGTAAGAAATGGGCAATTGTGAATACTTAGTCCACCTTATTGTTTAACATAGACAAAATCTGTCCTTAAACACTATTAGGGGAGTGGCTGTGGCTCAAGCGATTGAGCACCAGCTTTGCACTTCTGAGGTCCTGGATTCAATCTCTAGCCCTGGTACCTCAAACAACCAAACAAACAGAACAAAAAACCCACCAAACAAAAATACTCTTAGGGATGGAATAAGAATCATTGTGAGGTGAAGGATGATCCAAATAGCTTTCAGGGTAGGTTTGGACTATAAAAAGAACAATTATTAAAGGTTGATTAAGGGAGTAAAATCAAGTTTTGAAGTTTGGAGGGAGCCAGTCAAGAAGATTCCAGGACATTTGGCCTGAAGCAT
>PVKH010048714.1:0-10172 GCA_004027955.1 Chaetophractus vellerosus | reverse complement strand
CTTGCCGTTCTCAAGGTGGTCTGCCCGCTTGAGAACCCGGGGCCTCCCATGTGGTATGCCGGTGCCCTATCCACTGGGCTGTCGAGCCGGCCCCTAGACATTAAGTCTTAAATGAGGTTTGGGGTATTATTTTTCCCTCTCTTCCAAGAGAGGCTACTTATTGCCTTCTAAAGAAGTTTTTTCTTTAGTAATAAAGGTTTCACAGCTTTAGAAATGCATCTTAAAATTTTACTTGGGGAGTGGGTGTAGCTCAAGTGGCTGAGTGCCTGCCCCACGTATGAAGTCCCGGGTTCGATCCCCAGTACCTCTTAAAAACAAACAGAAAATGAAAAAACCAGCTCCCCTTGGGGAGCAGGTATAGCTCAATGATTGAGCGCCTGCTTCCCATGTACAAGGTCCTGGGTTCAATCCCGGTACTTCTTTAAAAAAAAAAAATTACTGGAACCTTAGAAAGCACTGGTTATATTAATAAATGACATCGATTGGCATATCTTAAAGTTTAGTGGTGGCATTATTCAGCAACGTGGGCCTCAGTGAAACACAATAAGCACTTAAATACATATTACAATGCTTAGGAAGCATTTTCTAAGAAGGCACTTTAAATTTAAATTATACTAATGAATATGCATTACTCAAAAAATGATTATTCTCTTGGGGAAATTTTTTCAATAATAAGCCTCTTCCCAATTTTTTAAAAGATGAACATTATTTTATTCTGATCAAAAGGATAATAAATACATAAAATATTCAAACAATTCAGAAGATTATATACAGAAAAGTAAAAACCACCTCAAGATCCTAGTTCCTAATACAACTATCATACAGAATTTTTTTTTAAGATTTTTTTTTTTACATATCCCCCCGCTTTCTGCTTATTCTTGCTGTGTTCATTTTTGTGTTCTTCTGTGTCTGCTTGTCTCCCCCTGCCATGGCGACCGGCCGAGTCAGCTCACCGCACAGCAGCCTGCCTGTCCACGGCAGCCTGCCCTGCCCGTGGCGACTTGCCTTGTCACTCGAGGAGGTCCCAGGAACCAAACCCAGGGCCTCCTATGTAGTAAACCAGTACCCCAGCAATTGGGCTACAGCCGGCCCCTATACAGAATTTTAATGAACTCTTTCCAGATATTTGTCCATCCATGTAACACCCTAAGTGTTAATGAACTAATACTAAACATGTTATTTTGTATTGTTTTCTTTTTTTACTCACTGACTTTTCATATTAAAGATCATATTCTTTAATGGCTGCATATATTCCTGTCCTGGTATATGTCAGTCATTTCACCTAATTAGACTGTTTCCAATTTTTTAAAAATTATAAATGGCAATGTAATGATTATATGAATAACCTTTTGTCTATTTTTTCCCCTTTTGTCTATTTGTCCAATTAATTCCTTTGGATGATTTCCTAGCAGTGACTTCACTGCATCAAAAGGCATTTTCTTTTTGAGCTTTTGATTTTTATTTTAGCTATATTGCCAAAGTGCCCTTAGAAAGTTGTATACCAGTTTACTCTCACTAAAACTGTGTAAGAATACCTGTTCCTCCACAACCTTACAGAGTGTTCTCCATATTTTTTAACCTTAGCAATATAATAAATGCATCAATTATCTACTGCTGCCAAACAAATTATCATAAACTTAACAACTTAAAACACATTTATTGACAACCATCAAGATGGCGGCAGAGTAAGAAGCTCCTACAGTCAGCTCATGCTACAGGGCAATTAGTAATCACCCAGAACTACCTAAAGCACCTGTTTGGGGACTCCAGGAGACAAGAAGAGTATCCTGCAACCTCCTTGAAAGAAAGGAAGGAGGATACTGCCCATCTGCAGAGAAGATTCGTGAGTAGAGCACTCCAGCCATGGAAGCCAGTGTGCATCCTCCACTGGAAGCACTAGCTGCCTGGGAAACTGCTCCGCTGCTGGAATTGAAGGCTCCACATCCCAAAACCAGGGAGGAGGGGACGGTTGGGCACCAACTCCAGCTACAGATTAGTAAACTTGGCTGGCGAAAGTATAATGCTAAGAATAGCTAAAGTTTGAAACTGTCCAAGTCAGAAAGGGGACGGTAGCCGCCATTTTAACTCTGCCCCTGGCACGAGGGGAAGTGGGGCTGACTGAAAGTCACAGTGCTGGTAGAGACCGGCTTCTTCCCATCCAGATCAGACTGCAGCTCTAGCCTAAGCCCCAGGCCCACCTTTGGCAGGGAGGAACCTGGGGGACCTGCACCCACCTCTCCAGGAAAATACAGGCCAAGCCACAGAGACTGGTGATCACTCTACTCTGGTGGCACAAGCTGCCTCAGGAGTTGTTCTGTGGCTGGTGTTGGAGGTTCTGTTTCCCAAAAACGGGGGAGGGAGAGATGGCTGTCTGCTGACTTGAGCTACTAATTGCTGGATTCAGCTGGCTGGAATATAACCCTAGAAACAGCTGGGATTTGGGCCTGTCCAGGTCAGAGAGGGGCTGGTAGCCACCATTTTGACTCCGCCCCCAGCATAAGGGGAAGTAGGGCTGACTAAAAATCATAGTGAATATAAGGACCCGCTTCTTTCACCCAGATTGGACTGCAGCCCTAGCCTAGGCTTCAGCCCCACCTCTAGCAGGGAGGAGGTCCTGCATCAGCCTCTCTGGGTAAGTGGAGGTACATACAGCTGTCACAGACTAAATAGTTGGAAGTCTACTGAGGTAAATGCAGTCATTTTGGACCCACATGGCACAGATTACTGCCCACACCTGCAGCTCCATTCCCACCTCAGGCAGGGGCGAAAGGGGCGTACAGCTTCATCAGTCTCTCTGGGCAACTAGAGTCTAGGCCTGCATGACTTGGATTATTACACATGGCAGTGGTTCTTTACCCCTGGCAAAGGAGAAAGTTGGGAGAAGCTTCATTTGTCCCTTGGGCAATGTGGGCAGCTTGAGCCTCCACAGTTTTCAGCACCAACTACATCCTCAGCTCCTACTACACAACCAGCAAGGGAGAAAGGGCAAGAAAGCCCTAAACTAAAGAGAGAAATAGTACCCAGAATAAATATATCTAGTAAGCCAGATGTCAAGATGCCAACAAAAAATTACAATCCACAAGAAACAGGAAGATATAGCCCAGTTAAAGGAACAAGATAAGCCTCCAGATGGAGTTGAGGCAACTAATCATAGATGGACATAAAGGAGTTGAGGCAACTAATCATAGATGTTCAAACAAATCTCCTTAATAAATTCAGAGAGATGGCTAAAGAGATTAAGAATATTAAGAAGATATTGGATGAGCACAAAGAAGAATTTGAAAGCATGCATAGAAAAATAGCAGATCTTATGGGAATGAAAGGTACAACAAATGAAATTAAAAATACACTGGAATCATGTAATAGCTGATTTGAGGAGGCAGAAGAAAGGATTGGTGAGCTTGAAGAAATGGCCTCTGAAAGCGAACATACGAAAGAATGGATGGAGAAAAGAATGGAAAAAATTGAACAAGGTCTCAGGGAACCAAACAACAGCAAGAGAAGTGCAAACATACATGCCATGGGTCTCCCAGAAGGAGAAGAGAAGAGAAAGGGGGCAGAAAGAATATTTGAAGAAATAAAGGTAGAAAATTTCCCAACCCTATTGAAGGACATGGATATCCATGTCCAAGAAGCACAACGTACTCCCATCTGAAAAAATCTGAATAGAGACACATTCAAGACAAATCCAAATTTGAGACACATACTAATCAGAATGTCAAGTGCTAAAGACAAAAAGAGACTTCTGAGAGCAGCAAGAGAAAAGCAAAGCATAACATATAAGGGATACCCAATAAGATTAAATGCCGATTTCTCATCAGAAACCATGGAGGCAAGATGACAGTGGTATGATATATTTACGATACTGCAAGAGAAAAACTTCCAGCCAAGAATCTTATATCTGTCAAGACTGTCTTTCAAAAATGAGGGTGAGTTTAGAATATTCACAGATAAACAGAAACTGAGAGAATTTGTAACCAAGAGACCAGCTACACAGGAAATACTAGAGTGTGCTACAGTCTGAAAAGAAAAGACAGGCGAGAGAGACTTGGAAGAGAGTCTAGAAATGAAGATTATATGAGTAAAAGTAACTAAAAGTGTCAAAAGAGTGGTGAAAATAAAATATGACAAATAAAACCAAAAAGTCAAAATGGTTGAAATAAGAACAACTTTACAGTAATAACGTTGAATGTTATTGGATTAAACTCCCAATCAAAAGATACAGACTGGCAGAATGGATAAGAAAATATGAGCCACCTATATGCTGCCTGCAAGAGACTCACCTTAGACCCAAGGATACCAAATTGAAGGTGAAAGTTTGGAAAAAGATATTCCACACATTCAGTAACCAAAACAACAAGAACAACAACAACAAAACTGGAGTACCTATGCTTATATTATATGAAATAGACTTTAAAACAAACTAGTAATGTGCAATCTGAGGAGGAAGTCAGGGGAAAAAATCCATTTACAATGGTGACTAGAGGAACCAAATATTTGGCAATAAACTTAACCAACAATGTAGGGCACTTGTATTCAGAAAACTACTACTCTTTGTTAAAAGAAATAAAATTTAAAAACAACCTAAATAATTGGAAGAACATTCCATGCTCACAAGTTGGAAGACTAAATATCATTAATATGTCAATTCTACCCAAATTGATATACAGATTCAATGCATCCAGATAAAAATTCCACCAGCATTTTTAAAAAATAAATGGAGAACATAATTATCAAATTTATTTGGAAGGGTAAGGGGTCCCAAATAGCCAGAAACATCTTAAAAAGGAAAAGTGAAGTTTGAGGACTCTCACTTCTAGACTTTAAATCATATTACCTAGCTACAGTGGTAAAAACAGCATGGTACTGCATAAAGACAGACACATAGACCAATGGAACCGAACTGATGGTTAAGAAAGAGACACTCACATCTATAGTCAAGTGATATTTGACAAACCTGTCAAACCCACCCAGCTCAGGCAGAACAGTCCATTCAACAAATGGTGCTGAGAGAACTGAATATCCATAGCCAAAATAAGGAAAAAGGACCCCTATCTCATGCCTTACATAAAAATTAACTCAAAATGGATCAAAAACCTAAATATAAAAGAACCATAAAGCTTCTAGAAGAAAATATAGGAAAATAGCATCAAGGCCTGGTGGTAGGTGGTGGATTCTTTTTTTTTTTTTTAAGATTTATTTATTTTATTACATATCTCCCCTTCCCCCCTGCTGCGGCGACGTGCCGAGACTGGTCACTGCGCAGGCGTGGCTTTCCCCGCTAGTGGGCGGCTTCTGCTTCCATTCACGGCCGGCTTTCAGTTCGCGGGTTGCTGGCTGTGCTCCATTCACGGGCTACCTGCCCTGCCCGTGGCAGCTTTTGCCCTGTCCGTGGCAGTTTTTTGCCCTGCCCACGGCGGCTCTGGCCTGCCCATGGCAGCTTGCCATTCTCAAGGTGGTCTGCCCACTAGGAGAGGTCCCCGGGAACCAAACCCGGGGCCTCCCATGTGGTATGCTGGTGCCCTATCCACTGGGCTATCGAGCCGGCCCCGGTGGTGAATTCTTAAAGGAGTCAAGAGGAGGACTGAGATGGACTACTGATATTTAATGTATGTAGAAGTTTTAATTAACTTTATTGTAAAAGTGTGGAAATGTATAGAGTTGATGGTAACACATAGTAACAGCTCGTTTATAAATCAGAATGTGGCTGAAAAGGATAGTCTAGGGATGTAAATGCCAATTGAAAGAAAGCTGAAGAATAATCTAGGGACCTAATAACAGTAAACCCAGAGGTGGATGAGAATTGTGGTTGATGTACAAATTCAAGAGTGTCCTTTGTGAGCTAGAGCACGTGTATGTCACTATTGCAGGATGGTGTGAATGTGCAAAAGCATAGGAAAAATACCACTGGAGTCACCTATGGACTCTGGTCAACAATAATAATTTAATATTCATGCATCTAAGCCAAAGATGTACTGTGTTGATAATGGCAGAGTATATAAAAAGTGTGCCAAATGCACGCCATGGACCTGGTAATAGTCTGATGATATTATCTCATAATCTGTAACAAATGTTCCACCATGGTGTGGTGTGTTGCTAGAGGGATGTTGTATGGGAATTCTGCACATGTGCATGACTATTTTGTAAGTTTACAACTCCTGTCATAAAAATATATTTAAAAAATAATAGGGTGAGTTGAGGGAAAATACACCAAACGTAAGATAAGGACTATAGTTAAAATAGTAAGATGTTGACTATATTCTTTCATTTTTAATAAATGTGTCACAACAATGCAAGGTGTTGGTGGTGGGTTGATGTATGGGACCCCTGTATGATGTTATGCATGTTTGCTTTGTAAGTTCACAACTTTTACTATACACTTATGTATTTTCATATATAAATGATATAAAAAAAATAATAATAATAGGGTGGGTTGAGGAAAAATACACCAAATGTAAGATACTTTGGTTGGTAGTAATATTTTGAGGATGCTCTTTAACCATTAGTTAAAAATGTTTCACAACAATGCACGGTATTGGTGGTAGGGTGAGATATGATGTCCCTGTATGATGTTATGTATGTTTGTTTTGTAAGTTCACAACTATTACTATACATTTATTGTTTATGTATGTTTATGTATGTGTGATATACTTCAATAAAAAAAATTTTAATGCAAAAAAAAAACTACACATTTATTATCTCAAAGATTCTGTCGGTCAGGAGTCTGGGCAGAGTTTAGCTGGGTCCTCTAATTCCAGGTCTCTCACAAGGCTGCAGTTAAGGTGTAGGTCAAGGCGGGGTTCTCTTCTGATGGCTCAACTGAGGAAAGACCCACTTTTCAGTTCACTTAAGTGATTATTGGCAGAATTCAGTTCCCTTTGGGCTGTTGGACTGAGGGTCTTAGTTCCTCGCTGGCTGTTGGTCAGAGGGCACTCCCAGTTCCTTGCCACATGTTCCTCTCCAACACGGCAACTTGCTTCGTCAAAGCCAGTAAGGGAGACAGTCCACTAGCAAGACAAGTCTCACTCCTATGTATTCTTATCACAGGAGTAAGACCCCCTCAGTGTTGAGGTAGTCCACTGGTTAGAAGCAAATTTCTTAAGGGAATGGGATTGCACAAGGCCATGAATACCAGGGTACAGGGATCATTGAAGGCCATCTTAGAAACCACTCACTACAGTTCACCCTGTGGTCCCTAATAAGTCACATCACTTCCACATGCAAAACACATTCACCCTCTGCTAAGATCTCCAAGAATCTCACTCTATTACATCACCTGCTCAAAGTCCAGGATCTCATCATTTAAATCAAGTCTAGGTTTGGATGGGGGTTCTCAGGTATAGTTTGTTAATTACAGCTCATGGAGCACAATTCCTCTCAATCTGTACATCTGTGAAACTAGAAATAAGTTTTCTGACCCCTCCCCACAAACACAACATATAATGGTTGGACAGGCAAAGGAAAATAGCTAAACACATTCCTGCTCAAAAGCAGGGTAGGAATGGGAGCTACAAAAAAAAGAAGTGATTTAGAGCAATTCTGAGATCTACCTGGGCAGATGTTGGAAGTTCCTTGATTAGGTTTCAGGGAATAATTCTCTGTGACTCTTGGCTCCACCTTCTGGGATTTTGGATCCACTTTTTGGCTCTTGGATCCACCCTCTGAGTCTTCCCTCTTTTTTCATGAAAAATGTACATTTGTCACTAAGTATTTTTTTTTTCAGCCTGCTTCCTACCAGAAGAATTTTGGGAATTCAACACCTTTTCATTTTCTACTTTCCCTGTATTTCCAAACTGGCAGTGTTTTTGGTGATATAATTTTCTCAAAAACTTTGTGGACCTTCTATGAATTTCATCAGGGTTTTCACTACATTCGACAAAAGCCATGCCCAATACTCTTATCAGGTGAGACTTTCTATATCTTGGTCTTCTATTAATTTTGCTGAGGAACAATGCCATTAAACTTCCTAGAAGACTTATAGTTTGAGAAGTTCCTTGAGGTGCACCTTTAATCTCTTTCATGAGCCCTTCATGTGATTGAATATTCTAATCCTTTGATCTTTTTGAGGTTTTAACAAAAGATTGCACAGTCACACTCTCTGATTTTCTCTATGCCACTTTTTCTGACAGTTCTCAGAAGCCATTTCTTAATTTTAGCATCTTTTACCATTTGAAGAGGTTGATATTTTCAAAATCAGAAAGTTCTGCTTCTTTTTATTTCACAGTTCTTCAGTCAATTTATCTTTCTCCTCTCACATTTTACTAAAAGCATTAAGAAGAAACCCAGTGGCACCTTCAACACTTTGCTTGGAAGTCTCTGCAGCTATATATTCAAATTCATTATTTACATATTCTGCTTTCCACATAATTGCAAGAGACAATTTTGCTAAGTTTTTGTCATTACACAACAAAGATACCCTTTCCTCCAGTTTCCAAAACATGTGCCTTACTTCCTTTTGAGCACTAACTGGCAATGCCTTTAAAGACCAAATTTCTACTAACAGTCTGTTCAAGATAATTTAGGCTTTATTATGCTCCTCAAAATTCTCCCAGACTCTGACTGCTGTTTGGCTCCAAAGCCACTCCCACATTTTTAGGTATTAGTTACAGCAGCACCCCACTAATAGGTACCAAAATACCAAAATCTATTGTCACATAAAAATGTTACTACAAATTTAGTGGATCAGGAATCTGGGCTCAGCTTAACTGACTCTCTGCTTCAGAGTCTCTCATAAGTTGTCTGAGACTGGGGTCTCATCTGAGGCTCAACATGGTAAGGATCTCCTTCTAAACTCTTGTGTTTGTTGGCAGGATTCAGTTGTTTGAGGGCTGTCAGACTGAGGGCCTTGGTTTCTCTCAAGCTGCTGGCAGAAGGCCACCCTCAGTTTCTTGCCACATAGGCCTCTTCTGAAAGCTTACTTCAATAAAGCCAGTGAAGGAAAGAGAAAATAAAGAGTCTGCTGGCAAATGGGACCCACAATCTTATGTAACATAATCACAAAATTGACATTCTATCACCTATTGCCTTATTCTGTTGGTAGAAGCAAGCCACAAACAGGAGGCAGGAATAACTGGGGCCATCTTAGAGGCTTTCCTCCACAAAGTACTAACTGATACCTTCAATTAGAGATATATCTGTTTGCACCATGTGCAAATAGCTATTATTCTTTTTATTCACATTAATATAAACTATTCTTTCAATATGTTCTGAACACCTACCATGTACTAGGCATTATGCTAGGTATAGGGCATACAATAGTGAGCAAAAAGAGACCCAGTTCCTGTTCTCATGTCAAAGTGAGAGAGAAAATAACTACACAGATAAACATGAAGTTACAATTTTTAAAAATACTATAAAAGTTCATGTTGCTATGAAAATGTGTAACATTAGGACATGATATGATCTAGGGATTAGGCATGGCTTCTGGAAGAAAATAACGTTTGATATAGAGAGAGCATGAATTACTGGGAAAAGCAAGGAAATGAATTCCATGCACAAGAACCAGCCAATGCAAGGGTTTGTGACTGTAGAGAGCATAGTATGATTGAGGAATGAAAAGTGTGAGTGGAGCAAAGAAACCAACTCTGATTACTCCTCTGGGGTCCACACCCACCTATCCACCTGCCTATTTGGTATCTCCATCTGGATATTTTGTATTCCTCAAAATCAATGTGCACAAAACCAAGCTACTAATCTTTGGTTGCCAAACTTTGTTCTCTCCCGATATTCCCCATCCAAGTGAATGGCACAACCAGCTATCCAACTGGAAGTGAAAAACCTAGAAATCACTCTTGTCAATTCCCTCGTCTTCAATCCCTCACTAAATTCTGTGGACTTTATCTCTAGTTACACAACAGTGCTCACTATAATCTAGATATACCAGGTTCTCTCATGTCTCATTTTTGCTGTTCCCTCTAAACGTTCCTCTCCATCCTCACCCCCTTTTCTTAGCAACATCATACTCATCCTTCAAGCTTTAACTTAAACATCTTGCTTTTAAAGTCTTTTGCTACCCCTGTGCAGAAATAATCTCTCCTTCCTCAGTGATATCAAACATTTTGTAAATACTTTATCATTCCTGTAGCAGGTTGAGTTCTATGCAAAGTAGACTTTGAGAAAGACTAGCAAGCAAGACATTTATTAGGAAGTGCTCTTGAACTCAATGCCAGTGG
>PVKH010048713.1:0-10172 GCA_004027955.1 Chaetophractus vellerosus | reverse complement strand
TGCTTTTTTTAAAACAACTCTTCTTTGATATTTGGTTCAATTTATTCTCAGTCTTTAAAATTGTCCCACTTAAGTTTTTAAATTGGGACAGGGACTCACTATTGGGGCACAAATTTTCTCCCAGGGCTTGAATACAGATAGTGGGAACAGTTTTTGCCTATGCAATTTCCAGACTGGCCAGCAGTTGGTGCTAGTTAGTGCACCATTCCACAGTCTCCACTTTCCTGTGTTCCTGTGTTGAATCTCCAGATCGCAGATTAAAAGCAGGCTCTGCTGGCCAAATTCACTGAAGAAAAGCACCCTGACTTCCCCTCCCTTTTCCCTTGAAACAGCTGACAAGGAGGAAGATGCCGGTTCCCCTCTCAGCTGCAGTGAGCCAGGGGTTTTATCCCAGCTGAATATCTTGGGAGTGGGGGAGGGGAGACTTTCCTGGCCACCATGGGGGTTTAGTAATTCACATTTGTCCTTTTGGCTTCTTCATCTCTCTGTCCCCCACCCTCCTGGGAGTTGTATAACACTGTCCTGGTCTGCTGACCCCCAAAGCACCTTCGACAGCTTTTGGCTCTTTCTCCATTGTTTTTGTGAGAGCATTCAGCTCTGCATGGTAGTCTTCACCATCTTTCCACAATCCTCTTGCATTATTTTGTCATACAAATTAACCTCTTTACATATATAAGCCTCTCAACACAGTTTATAGTTATTGTTCTATTGTCCTTTAAATCAGCTGGGAGAATAAAAGAGTTACAAACAAAACCATTTTTATACTATCTTTTATGTTCTCTATGCAGTTTCCTTTACCAGTGCTCTTTATTTCTGTGTGGATTCGAGATTCTGCCCAGCACCCTTTCCCTTCAGTCTGGGGGACTCCCTTTACTATTTCCTGTAAGGCATGTCTACCAGTGATGATTTCTCTCAGCATATGTGAGAATGTCTTAACTTCTCCTTCAGCTTTTTGAGATAGTTTTGCTGGATAGAAAATTCTTAGTTGACAGTTTTTTCTTTCAACCCTTTGAATATATCTTCCCAGTGTCTTGCAACCTCCACGGTTCCTGATGAGGAGTCAGATGTTAACTTATTTAGGCTCCCTTGTACATGATGGGTCACATTTCTCTTGCTCCTTTCAAGATTCTTTCTCTTTGTCTTTCAACTGTTTGACTATTACGTGTCTTCATTTGCTAGGCATGCTATGATGAATCCACAAACTGGTGGGCTAAAACAACAGAAATTCATTGCTTCACAGTTTTGGAAGCCAGAAGTCCAATCACAAGGTATTGTGAGGCCATGCTTTCTCTCAGGGTCTGAAACATTCTGGTTCTGGCTTGCTGGAAATCCTTGGGGTCCCTTGGCTTGTACAGTAGCAATGCCTCCATCATGTGGTGATCTCTCTCTCCTTCTCTGGTTTCTGCCCCTCCTGCTCAGTCTTCTGTGTCTCTGCCTAGATTTCTTCTCCATATAGGGGCTCCAGTCATATGGATTAAAGCCCTCCCTGATTCAATTTGGCTTTGTCTAAATAGGATCTTAGAAGATCCAATTCACAAATGAGTCCACACCCATTAAACAACATAGTTCAAAGTTCAGTTACCACAGTATATTAACTGACAGTAATAGCAAAAGTGCAAACTTCACTGTTGGCTCTTGAGTTCACAAATTACTACCTAAATACAGATGTGCATCATGACCAGTTATGGCACTTCTCTCAAAGTGTGTTGGTGATTGGACACCACACATCTGTTATTTGCACACTGCAAAGTGTGTGTGTTACCTTCTTGTCTCCAAGGATCCACATGGCAATGTATAAAAATGGATAACTGAAAGAGGGAATTGGCCAAGAGAGATGAAAGTGTAGCAAAGACACAAAAGTGAAATTGGAATAGAACATAAAAGGTGTTACAGAAGAAACAAGAGTTTGGGAATGTCGACACTGCTGCTGCCTTCCCAAAGGCTCTAGGTACGCAGCCAGAGGAACTAACATAAGTGAGGAAAGTGGCTGCCATGAAGATGCCCCAGAGGAAGGACCTTGGCAAAAAAACTTGACATTAAATGAACTCTCGTAGGTATTTTGGGACATTGAAAGCACAAAGGATAAAATGTAGGAAGTGATCCAAACTTAGAAAGCCAAGGCACAGAAAGGGTGCTCTCTCAGTATATGTTATGCTGGCAGAAGACAAGCATTCTTCCAACTACTATAGATAAGTATTTTACAAAGAAATAAACACCTAGTTTTTGATGAGCTTAATGCTTCAAGTAATGCATATTAAATATTAGTTTTGGGCCGGCTTGATAGCCCAGTGGATAGGGCGCCGGCATACCACATGGAAGGCCCCCT
Source organism: Chaetophractus vellerosus (assembly GCA_004027955.1). Lineage (NCBI taxonomy): Eukaryota > Metazoa > Chordata > Mammalia > Cingulata > Chlamyphoridae > Chaetophractus > Chaetophractus vellerosus. The sequence goes on along the minus strand of PVKH010048713.1, from coordinate 7,846 downwards.
GTTCGATTCCCAGGGACCTCTCCTAGCGGGCAGACCGTCTTGAGAATGGCAAGCCGCCATGGGCGGGCCGGAGCCACCGTGGGCAGGGCAAGAAGCTGTCACGGACAGGGCAAGAGCCGCCAAGGGCAGGGCAGGTCGCCCCCGGATGGAGCGCAGCCAGCTACCCGCGAACTGAAAAGCCGGCCGTGAACGGACACAGAGATCGCCCACAAGCGGGGAAGGCCGCGCCTGCGCAGTGACCACTCTCGGGGCGTCGCCGCGGGGGGGGCGGGGGAAGGGAGATATGTAATAAAATAAATTAATTAAAATAAATAAATAAATAAATAAATAAATATTAGTTTTACTAAGCCATGGAACAATCACAATCTTAATTTCCCCCATTGTTTAAGATCATTTCCCACGGTTTAAGATCAAGTCTACAGTCCATGGAAAGAGGGACCGCAAATGTTTCTTCAATAATTCAAAAAATAAAGTAAATTAATTAATTTTTTTTTAAAAGGGCTCCAGTCAGCAGGGGCAGCAACTGAGGCACGAGGGCGCTCAGGGCCCGGGCACGAGTGGAGGCGGCCGGGCCTTGCCAGCTCCGGAACTGGGTGCCAGGCCGGCCCCCGCCCGTGGGGCCCGCGCCCTGCGGCCGGCTTGGTGCGGGGTTTCGCGGGAGCGGAAGTGGCGAGCCGGCAGCCCCGAAGCAGGTGCGGGAAGGGTGCGGGCCACGCACGGCGGGAGCGGGAGGGGTGCGGGCCACGCACGGCGGCGACGGCGGGAGCGGGAGGGGTGCGGGCCACGCACGGCGGCGGGAGCGGGAGCGGGAGCGGCGGCGCTGCGGCGGCGGATGGCCCAGAGCTGAGTCTATGCGGCGCCTGGAGGGGCTGTGCCTGCGGCGGCGGCGGCGGGGCCCTGCCCGCGAGCGGCGCGGGGACAAGATGAAGTACCAGAAGTACCTGACGGTGCTGCAGATGGCCATCGGCGTCACCCCCTCCAACCGCGGCAGCCTCCTGCCGCTCAAGCGGAAGCTGTGGTGAGGCGCGGCGGGGTTGGGGTCGGGGGTCTGGGTCGGGTCGGGGGTCGGGGCGGAGCGTGGGGAGCGCCGCAGCCCTTCGGGGCCCGGGGGCCAAGCGTCCCCCGCGCCCGCACTGGCGTCTCCACCGCGACCCGGGCCGTGCAGGGCGACACGTAGCGGGGCCGGAGGGCGGCGCGGGGCGCGGGCCGGGCCTGCTGCCGGCGGCGCTGGCCCCGCACCTGCAGCCGGGCTCGCCCGGGGCGGGAAACGTGCGCTCGCCTTGCGCGGCTGCGGGTCCTGTGAGGTGCTCAGGGAAGCAGAGCCGCCCGGCGTCAGGGCCCGGTACATGGTGAGAATTGCAGCGCGCTCGCAGCGGACGTTTTATCCGCGTGAGCTCCGGTTCCTTCGACCTGGAAACCATTGTTGAGGTAACGGGGAAGAGCAGCCCTTAAAACGCCTGCGGGGTGGACTCCCGGGCATTGCATCGTGTCTCACGAGCGCTGCCGCGGCGTGGCCTCCCGGGGCCTTCTAGGCATCCTGAGGACTTGACACCTGCCTGTGGGCTTCTGCCACAAAAGAAATAATCAGGTAAAAGGAGGTGACTGTAGGAAAAAAAATGCCCATCATTTTGATCATCAATGGTCATTTGTTTCATTATTTATAGTGCCAAGATTAAATTAGCGATTTAGTCTTAAGGTTATAGAGAAAAGGAAGTGGGGCTGCCTTTAGGCATCGGAGGAAAAAAGAGGTTAGCACCACAATCTTAACCTGGCTCTGCTCTTCTCCTGAGCAGTTATCAATATCTAACACACTATGTATTTTACTCATTTCTCAAAGATATTGTGTCGCCGCTCACTAGAATGTAAGTCACATGAGGGCAGGACTTCTGTCTGTTTAGTTCACTGCTAAACTCTTGCAACTAGTACCCAGCACAGAATAGGTTCTCAGTAAATATTTGTCGAATAAATTAATTCTTAATGGTGCAAAAGATGGTTATGGCGATCTGTTTTCTTGGTGTTTAATTTAGAAATTAAGATGTGGGAATAATATTTGAGGAGCTAGTAGGCATGAATATTAGCAGTAATTGGTCCCAAAGTTAGGATACCAGGTTTATTCTCTTTCATCATTAGAGTGCTGCTTCTGACATTACATTCCAGAAATACAGTTTGTGAAGAGAGGAAACAATAAAATAAAATCCATGTAACCCTCATACTGTAGAAATTCAAGTTTGAGGCAGGCGGTGGACTGAGGCCAGGGATGACCACCGTACTGAGGGATGGCTTGGAAAAGGCAGTGGGGTTTTTTTGAACTTTCCATAATCTTAGAAGAGCATTTCAGAATTTCCACTCAATATAAATTAATTTGCAAGTGTTAACCTAGTTTCTGCAGTGGCAAAGTAGAGAGCATACGCTGCAAAAACTCTGGAGTGGGTAGTAATTTTGAACTTATATGTAGAATCCTTTTTTTTTTCTTTAAGTTGGAGAATATTGTGCTATCTGATTCATTTATCTTGTATCCTCTGAGTTTTTTTTCTACATAAGGCCTCCTGACCCCTGTGTTGTAGGAAGTGCCTGTGGAGAATCTGAGATGTAAGGGCTGAGCCTGTGGGTTCTGACTGGGGAGTGGGGGTGGAACCCTTAGCAGACCCTGGCAGTGCTGCCAGAGCTTGGAATGCACCCACTTGTGCCCATTGCTGGTCGTGGCACGGATGAAGAGTTGCGTGCTCTCTGCCCCTGCTTGTCTCTTTCCAAGTTGCCTTCTACATGTGGGCAGAACTTATGCCAGCATAGGTAAAGGTAGGGTTGGACGGTTCAGTGCTTTGGTCATGTGTCCACCTGCTTGGGGATCTGTGCCATCGTCACCTTCCCCTGTACAGACTCCTGTCTTTCCGATGGGATCTGCAGACCCCGTAAAGGCATTATGTTTGCAGACCAGTTTTGGAGGCAACTAAAGCAGATGGCAGCCAGACCCACATCAGTGGGGCCTGTGGAGACCCTCTTGTCCTCCTTGTCCCCTTCTCCGAGAAACAGGAAGGAGGAGTGCTTGCAGTGATTGTTCTGGATCGTTCCTGCATATGAACCTGGAACTGAGGCCCGTGATCTCCATCTGGGGCAGGTGTGAGCCTGTGTGGCCTGCTGCCTGCCTTGGGGGCTCCTGGAGTGGCCAGTGGTGAAAACCAGCAGGCCCAAGACCACCACCCTGCTGGTTACCGGGGCAAAGCCCAGACCACAGTTGTTCCTGTCTGTTCTGTGTGAAACATGAAGGCATGTCAGGAGTCTCCATTTTGCACCAAGTGCTTTTAGGAATGTTTACTCTGATCTGGGGGGTCGTTTTCTTCAGACTTTGATTCAGTAATTATTGAAGGCCATGCAATATCAGTCCTCTCATTCAAGTATCCATCCAGTCAGATGCTGAAGATGGCGGGAGCCGCCTTTTATTGTACTTACTCTTTGCCAGGCCGTGGGTAAGTGCTTTGTCCACATCCTGTCAGTTAACCTTTGCACACCCCTCTGAGGTAGGTGCTGTATTTTCCCAGCTTATAAATGAGGGCTTGCCCACAGTCACAACCAGGTTCTCTCCCAGGTGTGGGGGTCGAAAAGACAGTTGAGCAGGGCAAGGACAGTTGTAGAAATCGACCGGAGGTGCTTTCCAAGCATTGTTTCTCCCCCTGAGAGGTGCAAACATGTAGGTTTTCCTGATGAACAAATTGAAGAAGATTACACACATTATCCTTTATCAGGGTAACTAAGGGCCATTAAATATTAACCTCTTAATTGAGTTATTAATATTTCTACGTCTCATACTTACAAACAAAAATTAGCATTTTGCCAGCTTTTACTGAAGGCTCTGATTTAGTATCCTTTGAAACAGCTGCCTTGCTGTACCTCCCAGCTCCATTGCTGTTTGTTCGGTGTTCCCCTCGTTTGGGGGAGGACGCATTGATGTCAGGGCTGTCTTGAGTTGGTTATGCTCGCCAGTTACTGATATTTTAAAATTGCTATTCTTGTGGAATGATTCTTAGGTGTTCCTTTAGCTGATGGTTTTGTTCTTGTTTGGCTTTGTTTTTACCGTTGTGATTATTTTTGCCTGTCTTTGTTATCCTGAGTTCTTTTCCACTGGAAGATAGAAAGGGGTGAGGCGGACAAGCTTGGGCGTCGTCTGTCCTAAGGGGCTATGTCAGTGGTGGTTGTGACCAGTGCCGCTGAGTCCACGCTGACTGGAGAGCAGGCCTTCGGGGTGCCCTGGCTGGGCCTTTGGCAAGGTCAGAGCTGCAGGGCTGACTGTAGTTTGTACTAGTGGAATTTAAATTTGCTGGCGGTTAAAGGACTTAGCCAATCAGTGTCAAAGGGCCAACAGGGAACCACACGGAGGTTTGTCAGTACAGACGAGACACAATGGGTGGGTTGTGCTGTTTACCTCCCCTGTGATGTCCTCGAGTGTGGGAATAGACACACAAAGAACGATAAATGACAGCAACTTACTGGGTTATAAATATTGTCTGGGCAGACGCCAGCTGTCACCAAAACGAGGGCTTCCCTGGGAAGCTGTGCTGAAGCAGGCAGCTCCGACCTCCCAGACTGTAAGGAGCAGTGGCACCTGCAGAGCACCAGTGTCAGGTGAAGAGGAGGGAGGTGTTGGGTCCGCGGTGGGCCAAGTCTGCCTGTGTGTGCTTATTTTCACCCCCCGGGAGCAGGGAGTGGACGGAGAGGGGGGCCCAGTGTCTGCCTTGCCAGCACACCAGCCATGCCCACAAGTAATGTGTGGTCCCCCGAGGGAAATTAGCAAGGGGTTGAGGGCAGACGGTTCCTTTCCAGCTGCTCCCTAGATGTGATTAAACGATGTTAAAAATTTGGAAAAGAAGAACCGTTGTTCAAGGGAAACTATGCGGTTCTTTTCCTTATATGTCAGTTCCTCTCCCTCCCTGTCTCTGGGGGCCATTCTCCTAAATGTATGAAATAATCCCAAATCCATCATTCAGTTCAGACTCAGACCACCAGGGTTGAGGGAGAGTGGGGGAACTGTCAGAAAATTCAGGGTACCTGGCTATCCTTTGGGATTGACAAAACTCCTTCAGTTCCAGGTCAGGCAGAACTGTCCTGGGTGGGCTTCTGTGCCCAGGTACAGCTTACCTGAGTTGTAGCTTTGCCTCTGTGTTCTTGTGAGATCCAGCAGAAAACTGAATATATACATTCCCTTCCCCACGACATGTATTGCTTCTCAGAGACAGTAATAAAGGAAAGAGAAGCAACCTCATAATTCCCCAATACCTACAAGACCACTTCTACTTGCGATGGAGTTAGCGTTATACCTTCTTATTAAATCTCATTGTATCTCCACTTGTGGTGGAGTTAGCATTCTACCTTCTTATTAAATCTCATTGTATCTCTACTTATGGTGGAGTTAGCATTCTATCTTCTTATTAAATCTCATTGTGTCTCCACGTGCAGTGGAGTTGGCATTCTACCTTCTTATTAAATTTCATTATATTAGGTTGATGCTAAAGGAATTTCTGTTTCAGACCATGAATTTCAAATCATTATAACTAGGCTCAAACACATCCTTATTAATCAAAAAAAGAACTATTACAATCAACACATTTTTGCCACTGAGAGATAAGTTTGTTTATTCCTGTAGCATAAAAATCCATGCTTCGAGATTCGATGAACTCTTGGAAAGCATTTTCTGCATCCTGCTGGTTGTGGAAGTGTTTTCCCTGCAAAAAGTTGTCAAGATGCTTGAAGAAGTGGTGGTCGGTTGGCGAGAGGTCAGGTGAATATGGTGGATGAGGCAAAACTTTGTGGCCCCATTCGTTCAACTTTTGAAGCATTGGTTGTGTGACGTGTGGTTGGGTGTTGTTGTGGAGAAGAATTGGGCCCTTCTTGTTGATCACTGCTGGCTGCAGGTGTTGCAGTTTTTGGTGCATCTCATCAATTTGCTGAGCACACTTCTCAGATGTGATGGTTTCACTGGGATTCAGAAAGCTGTAGTGGATCAGACCAGCAGCAGACCACCAAACGGTGACCAGGACCTGTTTTTGGCTTTGGGAAGTGCTTTGGACCTTCATCTCGGTCCAACCACTGAGCTGGTCATTGCTGGTTGTTGTATAAAATCCACTTTTCATCACATGTCACAATCTGATTGAGAAATGGTTCATTGTTGTGTAGAATAAGAGAAGACAACACTTCAAAACGATGATGTTTTTGATTTTCGGTCAGCTCTTGAGGCACCCACTTATCGAGCTTTTTCACCTTTCCAATTTGCTTCAAATGCCAAACGACCTAGAATGGTCGACGTTGAGGTCTCCGGCACCTTCTCGTGGAGTTGTAAGAGGATCAGCTTCCGTGATTGCTCTCAGTTGGTCGTTGTCTTCTTCCGATGGCTGGCCACTACCTTTCTCATCTTCAAGGCTCTCATCTCCTTTAGAAAAATTCTTGAACCACCACTGCACCATACGTTCATTAGCAGTTCCTGAGCCAAATGTGTTGTTAATGTTGCAGTTGTCTTGAAGTGGGCTGAACACTTCAAGTTAAGGTAAGACTCGGCACCCAGCGAAGAGAGTTTTTAGAACCTTTATTCAAGTGGCCGGGCTCAACACCTTTACGAAGGTGAGAGCCCTGAAGCAAGGTTTATGCTTCTTTTTATACTCTAGTTACAGTCACCGAAAGCAAGTTTTAGACAAAAGACTATCAGGGGATTTTTTGTTTTGGCTCATTGTGACCTAGCAACCAAGCAAGCAAGCACTAGATGTATAGAACCAGACATTTGCGGTTAGCTGCAGGTGGGCTTCTTCTAGTTTTGTTGATCCTGTCCTAGCAACCAAGCATAACCTTTCTCAGCCTAAAGGGGACGGTTCCCGGGTCTGTGGGGGGTGGGGGGTTACCTAAGTAACTTTCCATAACATTCCCACCTCTTCTTTTGGGGAGTCAGACCTCTGACTCCTCATCATCAGAAAGGGGATTATAATGGGGTAGCATAAATAGAATTTTCATAGCTTGGATTCTTTTCTGGACGTATTTAGTCAGGCAGTTAATGAGTGTGGGTGCGGCCAGTAGAATTAGTAGGAGCCGCACAATTGGGCCAATAGCAGCGCTTAGGGCTGTGGTCACCCAAGGAGACCATGAAAACATTTTCTCATACCAGTTACTTTCTTTAGACCTAGCTTCTTTGCGTTCCTTAAGTCTTTTTCTTACAAGTGATAGGCTTTCTTTAATAACACCAGAGTGATTAGCATAAAAGCAGCAGGTTTCTCCTAATGCCACGCATAGGCCTCCTTGCTTAAGGAACAGCAAATCTAGGCCTCTTCTATTCTGCAGTACTACTTCTGCTAGGGATGCAACTGATGCTTCTAAAAAGGTTATAGAGTGCTCAAGGGATTTTAAATCGGCATTGATCTGTCTGCTTAATATTTTGAAGTTCTCTTGACCAGTAATTTGGGCTGTGGCCCCGACGGCAGCTGAGCCTCCTATGCCTAGACTTACTAATATGGGGACAAGTATCGGGACCTCCCACTTATTTCTAATCAAAGTATCAAACTGTTCTCTCCGTCCTGGTCCCGAGTAACAGTACACTTGGGGTATAATGTGTACTGGGATGCAGATGACAGGATTGGCAGTGTCACTCAAGGTAACAGGATAATCATGGAGTGACGCCGCAATTGCACGCAAACCAGGTTCCATTTGGGGCGACCCAATACACGCTCTCTGAGGTTTCATTAGCATAAGCTATAGATGAACAGTTTAAGGTATACAGAGTACCTTTGTTCTTTTCTCTTGAATTTGTGGCAAAACAGGTTCTGCTTCCTTGCACGTCCCCTAACGTTAGTATGGGCTGCCGTCCCCAAGTGCA
>PVKH010048712.1:0-10166 GCA_004027955.1 Chaetophractus vellerosus | reverse complement strand
GTAGACTATCGCAAACAGCTCACTCCAGCATCAGAACTGCTTTTCAAATCTCCTTCTCCAAATCTCCTCTCTGCTTCTCTCCAATCTCTGCTTCTACTTGAGACCACCCCCACCGAGGGGTGGGGCTCAAAGTCTCACTGACGTGGCAATTAACGCCCTACTCATAACTTAATCATGCCCAGATGAACAGATGAGCTTAAAAACATAATCTAATTTATATTTTTGGAATTCATAATTAATTCAAACTCAAACCATTACAGATGGTGAGCAAAAACTGGTATCTAAGTGTAAATCAATAATTGCAACTAATTTCTGGAGTTATGATTAAACAAGATAAATCTAAACTAATAGTTATTATAATACAAGGGAGGATGGGTGATTGGATTTAAAGCATTTTAATGTCCATATAGTATTTGAAATGTGGGTAAAAATGTTAACTGAATTTAAAGTTTGCTAAATTAAATATATGTGTTAAAATGTCTAATGAAATATTAAAATATGGTAATAGATTTTATAACTTACTAACCTGTAAAAGGAAAAAAAAATAAGAGAAATCAATACAGAAAAAGAAAAACAGGAATGAAAAAGAAACAGTAAAAGCAGGGAAATAGAAAATGCAACATAAGATAGTATAATAAAACCAAACTATACTGATTATACTAATAAATGTAAATGGGCAAACTCTTCAATTAAAAAATATTACAGATTGTTTTAAAGAACATTTATTGAGCACCTACCACATGCAAGGGAGTATATCGGAAGTAAAGAAAGCACAGTGGATGTATGGAAATAGAAGATACACTTCCTAAACTAGGCATGAAAACATTTTATTCATAGTTAACCATCTTGTTATATGTGTAGAGTCTGCCGTGACTCTATGGCAATTCAATCTGAGTAGGTTCTAAAAAATTAACGGAGCAACTTTTTTTTAAAATCTCTTTTTATTTATTTTTTTTGGATACATGTCCCCCTCTTTCTGCTTGCTCTTGCTGTGTTCATTTTTGTGTTCTGTGTCTGCTCTGTCTCCCCCCGTTGCGGTGACGAACCGAGTCAGCTCACTGTGCAGGCAGCTCTGCTCTGTTTGCGGGCAGCTTTTTGCTTCCGTTCACAGGCGGCTTTTGCTTCCGTTCATGGGTGGCTTGCCCTGCCTGTGGCAGCTTTGCCCTGCCCGTGGTGGCTTTTTGCCCTGCCTACGGTGACTCTGCCCCGCCCACAGGGGCTTGCCATTCTCAAGGCAGTCTGCCCATGTGGTGAACCGGTGCCCTATCCACTGGGCTACTGCCGACCCCCCGGAGGAGCCATTCTTAAGGGCTCACAAATTACACTATGTGTCCCATGTACTAAAATACATACTTGCAAAATAGGATACAGCAATACCAAGTAGTTTATTTGAAGCAGGGAAAAAAAACCCGTAAGGGGAGGCCAAAAGATGAGCATGGTTGTTGGGTCAACCACACTGCAGTGTGGAACTCTCTAGACCTTTACATCTGTGCGTCCCCTACCTTTCAAGGCACCCAACTCTAGTATAGATGTTTGATTAAAAAAAAAAAATTTAAAGGGGGAGGAATAAAGCTGGCAGTTGTGAGAATATTTGCACTTGTTCAGATTTCTTTAAAATAAGTTATCTTAAAGTTTTTGAATAAAGTATTCTTTATCTAAAATGGGACTTCACTGATTGAAATGTAGCTCCAATAAAATTTTGGCTGCTGCTGAAAGCATAGCAAATATGACAACCTGTTTTGGATGTTTTTCTATCGTTTAATGCAAAAACTATTTGACTCTTGCTGGAATTGGCATTGCACATGTAATAGAGCAATGCTCTAATCCAGCATGACAAATCCTATTTCCCCGTGTGGAGGTGATTTGAAAAGAAATTGCAGGTCATCCAAGGCAAAAATATAGATACGTGATTTTTTTAAAGTAAGGCTTCTGCTTTTTATCTTCCTCCCATCATTATGATGTGCATGGAGTGTATCTTCCTGTAATAACTTACTCACCAGAGCTTTCAATCATGTCCAGCGTACACTTATCGATACAATGAAGTCTGCTTTAAAAAACAAATCCTGAACTTTCACTCTTACATAACACAAATGTCTCTTTTAATTTATCTTTCGATCCTTTGAGTTTTTATGATTCTCATTTGTGTTCTTTGTTTTTTCTAAACTTTTTCTCTATCAAGATGTTCTTGGGTCACATAAAACACTAGTTTAAAGATTAAACTGTAATCAGGTCTGAACTAAAACATATTTCCATTGAGAGGGTTTTACTGACAAAAAAAGTACTAGCATGAGAAGATAACATGGATGGATGCAGAAATGTTTGCTAGTCTTGAAAAAAAGACTGCTATCTAAGAAAAATTAAAAGAGTCATACACATTAAAACATAGGCAAACAGAAAAGTTGCTTTTTTTGTTTTTTTCTTGTATCAGGGTCTTCTCTATATATTCTTGGCTGTTTAGGGCACTGGTGTAGGAACCAAATGCCGAGGTAGATTTTACTTCCAGAATCTTGGATCTGCTTAACCTAATGATGAACAACTACGTAATAAGAATAAAATGAATCTGTTTCCAGTTTAATTCAAGGAAATAACTTTTTACAAACAATTTTATAATGACCTCCCTATCTTAAATAAAAATTCTTCTGTTTTCTCTGCCATTACTGTAAATAACCATTTAAAAAAATATGAGTAGACATTGGTACAAAGAGCCATAGGGAAGCTTCTAATGTCATTTGGGGGCCTCACCTCTTTTTTGGCATTTCAGGACTACAGCATACCAAAGGAGTAATGGGTATTATAGATGTCCTCATCAATTTTCAGCTTCTCCTGCTGTTTATTTTTATTACTCATGTGTCTTCCCAAAGTCCAGCAGCCATGTATCAAAAATACTAGGGAAAACTAGGTTCCCTCCACAGAGAGCAGTCAATGTTATAGATAAGAAGAAATGCAGAATGTGGTCTAACAAAAGAAGGTCATTATGCAAATGGTGGGTCACCCTGGTCCAGTCAGCTTCCTGTAGATTCCTGTTTAAGATGCAGAAATAGAGGAAACATTTTTTTTTTGGTGGTAGGGGTTAAAGCGTTTGCGCCTCAACATACACAAGTTAAAATCTCTTAGAGTGGGAGGACACTATAGGGAATTATTATGCTGCTGAGCTAATATTCACAAAGATTAACCTGAGTCATTGAAAAAAGGGTTTAATTTATATTGGGGAGCTTCTATTTAATATGGCTGTACTATGTGCAATATAAACTTCCTGGTTTAATAAGAAGTGTTAAAATAGACCGAGTGTTGTTTATAATATTGTCAAGCTTCTATTAGATAGCTGTGCGGCATTGTGCAACTTATTAAAAAAGTATGAGCTCTCATACAGGATTGCTGGGAGAGTTAGAGGAGTGTATGTATGGGGCATAGCCCAGTCACTGGTCCACAGCAGGCATTTGCATTGTAGTAACAACATCCATCATCCATCTTAACAATTCACCTGTCCTTATAAGGATATGGTCACTTTAAAATTTTTCCAATTAACCATTCAACCCTTCACTCATCTACTAGCAAGAAGTCCATTATCTCTCTCAAGACATCTGGCCACTATCGCCCATTGGCGAATATATCCAGGGGCTTATTCAGTTCAAAAGGATGTTAGTCCTATTTTCAAACACTAAGCAGGTAGAAAAGTAATTAGTCCATTGTTGCCATTCGGCCCTTCCTCTCAAACAGCATGTAAGCTGACGGATGGCACATTATGAGGGACGATGCTTATCCACTGCAGCAGTAAAGAACCTGGTGGTTCAGGGCCCTGCTGGCTCTGTAATGGTACTCCATGTTGAGTACCCAAATTACAGCTCTATTTATTCATACTCCCATGCTCAGTTACTCTCCAAAACCCAGGGAGGCTGGTGTGCTAACATCATCTCTCCCCGAGTACTTTGGCCCTTAGGTTGAGCACCAGGTTTGCTGCCTCTTTTGTAGAGTTCTTTCACAGCACATTTGGTCAGGAGTCTTGAAGGCAGGGACATCGTTTAGTGCTGTGTCCATAGGACCTAGACCTGTGCCTGGCCCATAACGGATATATAGGCGTATGAGTGAATGATTGAATGAATTAATGAAATCATCCCATTTGCTCTCACTGACATTGACTCTTAGGTAGCGTGCCTTGAGGCCATGCTTCTTGTATTAGTCTGCCAAAGGTGTGCTGATGCAAAGTACCAGAAATCTGTTGGCTTTTATAAAAGGTATTTATTTGGGGTAAAAGCTTACAAGGCAGTAAAAAATCCATTCAAGGTTGCTATCTCACCAAAGTCAGTTGCCACTTGTTAAAGCAAGGTGGCCACCGATCTCTGGCTGGTCCCAGCCTTCCCCTCTGGGCTTCCTCTTCCTCTTGAGGCTTTGTGCTTAAGTGAGCATGTAGTTCCCTATTTCCTGACATGGGACTTGTTTCTTTCAGAGCCCCTATATCAGTCTTGGTTGCTCTGCTTGCTTCCCAAGGTCAGCTGTCAACTCTCAGGCGAATAGCTCATCTCTCCCCAGGGCTTCAGCTGTTTGAGGTTTCTCCTTTCTATCACATGGCAGGGTAAAAAATGGCAGTTCTCTCTCTTCCTGTGTTTGTCTGTGTGTCTGTGTGTGCCCATTTATATTGGACCAAGCAAGGGGCCAGAGACTCAACCTGAGTCATGCCCACTGACTTGTAAAATCAAAAGCCCTGATCTTAACAGGTAATCTAATCAAACATACCTCAGCTGAATTTAATTCAATCAAAGGGTATCACATCCAGAGGAATAGATCAATTTACAAACATAATCTTTCTCTTTTTGGGATTCATAAAATAATCTCAAACCACCTCATTTCCCTTTCCAAAATGCCTTACCCAAATTGGCCCATCTCTTCTCCAAGATCAGTTCTGCACACCAAAGTCTTTTTATAAGAGGGCTGCTTATTTCAGGCCATAAAAATTTGCACTATACCTTTCCTGTAAGTCAAAGATGCCTGTTCCCCTCACTAAATACACATCATTAATTAAGGAGACCACACACTTAATTCTTCCCAGGACAGAGAAGCTCTGCTTCAAGGTGATGTTTTATTCTTGTTTTTATGGGGCGGCAGCTAGCAGTTTCTCTTGCCTTTATAGAACAGACTATTTCTTTCCTGATTTAACAGACATTGTATTTCAAAGCATGGCTATAATTATTACATGTGGAAAGAGTGCCATTAAAATTTTTTAGTGTTATTACTAATAGGGGACATTTTTACTTATCTGTAAATTTCATGTATGACTAATAACCCATATTTAATGATGGGAGGTTAGAATTCATGACCAGTATATCCCTCTCAATAGGAAGTACCTATGATTAGTGTTTTGGTCTTCAGTGCAGTTATTAGTCATGCCTTAGCTTAAGTCTCCAATACATGTTTCAAAGTATATCTGCCTAAAACTAAAAATAAATTATAAAAAAAGAAATGCACATTCAACTTTTTACACAATGTAGGCAACTATGTATTGACCACATTGCTAAATGTTTTTGTGGTTGACTGTAGTAATATTTTTTTTTCATGTGGACAAAATATGTCCAGGAAGAAACAATTTTTTCATGCATACTGACTCAAAGACTCTTTCATCTCTTAAGACCCTGTCCATCATTGTTTTTTCATTTGTTAATGTCTCTTTTGCTTAAGCATACTTGCTATGATAGCAAGAAGGATTTTTTTTTTTTTAGGAGGTACTGGGAAAATGAACCCAGGACCTTGTACATGGGAGGCAGGCTCTCAACCACTAAGCTACATCCACTTCCCAAAAAGAATTGGATTTTTCATTTGTTTGATTTAGAAAGTAGCAGGATAAAACTTGGGACCTCGTATATGGAAAGCAGGCGTTCAACCACTTGAGCTACATTCTCTTCCTGGCAAACTTTTCTGTCCTTTAGCCTGTACTTGTACTCCCCCCCCCCTTTTTTTTCATGAGTGCATATTACTATATTTTAAATCTGAAGGAAGGAAATAAGTAGAAACATTTCCATAAATAATTAGCATAATGAACTCTTCTGAAGATTTTGGGGGTGTTTTGCTGCACTTGCAGTTTTTGTAAGTAAAATATATTATTAATTGATGACTTACTCTCTATGTACGTAAAGCAGGCTGCTACCCATATGTTGTGAGATAAGGAGGATCAAAAGGGAAGAGAGAAAGGTAAAGGGAGTATGGTAGACTGAATGATGAACCCCAAGTTTGACATATGCTTAATCTTAATCCACATTCCTATGAGTGTGAACCCATTGTAAATAGGATCTCTTGAAGAGTTAATGTGTAGTCCAAGTTCTTAATCTAGATTACTGACACCTTATAAAGAGAAAGAAACCAGAGACCAGAGTCAGATAAAGCCAAACGGAGGAGCCGGAAGCCAAAAGTCCACAGGACTGGAAGTCAGTGAGAACTGGGATGAGAAAGGAGAGCACGTTCCATGCACGGGAAAGCCAAGGAACACAAGGATTGCCAGTTGACCAGAATGCTACTAACCCTGGGAGGAAGAAAGGCTTCCAGCCTCTGAAATGGTAAGCCAATAAATTCTCATTGCTTAAGCCAATCATTGAGTGATACTTGTCATAGCAGCCTGCCAAACTAAGAGAGGGAGTAAAAATACTTAATTCAAGTTGGCTCTGGTCCATTGGAAAAGATCTGAGGCCACAGGATGGGAATAGGGGGCATATCAGATGTACTTTGCTGCTTCTGTGTATTAACTGAGGCATGTTTAGCTATGGGTAGTACTGGAATTTTAGCAGTTTTGACTAAGAAGAAGAAGCTGGTATAAGCCAATAGACATCAGGGAAATTGAATGTGTCACTGAACTAGCCCTATCAAAGTAGCTGGCTATTCAGGTGTGCTGTAAAGGGTGTGGCAACATACATGTGCTTTGGACAATAATAAGGAAGGACATTCAGACTTTTTTTCCTGCTTTCCTAGGGGAAAATTGTAGGTCCTTGATGCATTACCATTACAACTCCTTTTTTCCTTTCTCAAGATAAAGAGGATAAACTTTAGCTTATGTAGACATATATATGAAAAAAAAAAGAACAAACAAAAAATAGACATACAAACAAAACCAAGCAAGTTAGTTTCCTATAAAGAGATACTTTGAGCAAAAGATTTTCAGATCTTACTCTTTCAGGATAGATCTATAGATTAACTTTGGAAAATGGACAGTGCCTTGGAGTACTTTGCTTTTTAACAATGGTCATAGTAAAATGGACTGCTCTTTTCTAATGAGAAAAACAATGGTTGCTTGTTTTTGTGGTGGATCTTAAGCTCTATTTGGGGTTTTCTGTGATACCCCAAGAGTTGAAGTCTCACATCTCATGTGAGATGGAGTGATTAAAAAAAGCTTCTCTATCTGAGGAGATTCAATATACTAGATAAGGATAATGAGGTGGCAATGTGACACTGAAATTAATTAATGAGAGGCATGGTTCTTAGAGGTCAATATCCAGAGCAGGACCCTAGCTCATAGTCTGGGATAGAAGAAGTGGCCTTCATCTTCTGGACCAAGGTTTCCCAATAGCAGCACTATTGACAATTGGGGCCAGATAATTCTTTGTAGTAGGGGGCTGTCCTGTGCATTGTAGTGTTTAGCAACATCCTCCCAGCTGTTTCAACCAAAAATGTCTCCAGACATTGCCAAATGTCCCCTGGGGGAAAAATTTGCCTCTTATAGAGAATCACTGATCTACAGTGAAATTTGGCAATAGCTAATAGCCCACAGTCAAGTGAGATCTATGCAATGGAAATAAGTGGAATGATGTGCAGTAACCCAACTTAATGAAATTTGAGGCAATGCTTTATGTATTCAATTATATCGCTTATTAATTACCTCATCCCCCAAAGACTCTTGTAGACAGATCAGTATTGCAGAAAGTTGCTGGATTTATGAGACTAAAAATTGGAGACTTTGTCACACTGTGGTTTGGGGCTAGTAATATCTCTTTTTCCATGGTCAGTATGTTTTCTGGAACTGGTTGTGATTGAGTCACAAAAGGGAAGAGTTGAGTGACTCCAACTGAGATGAGGCTGGACTAAGGCAGTAATTCTCTAACTTAAGTGTATATCCAATCACCTGGGGGTCTTGTTAAAGCACAGATTGCTGAGCCCCACCTCTGGGGTTCCTGATTCAGGTCTGCTTAACAGTCCCCAGATGAAGATAATATTGCTGGACCAGGTCTGTACTCTGAGAACCACTTGAATAAGGGTTTTCATATCTCAATTTTGTCTGAGTCTAGCTCCAACCTGTAGCTGTAGAGCAAGTGGACTCCCAAGGTTTTCTTTGAGTAGCAATACCTTCAAAGTATTTACACCTTTCCTTAATCTCACACACATTTCCAGTAGGTTTAGGTGATGTCTATATTTTTTGTTAAGCCAAATCCATTCTATGTTAGGGTGGGAGTGGGTAGGTGGGAGAGAAGCATAGAAATACAACTTTCATCTTAGATTTTGATTGCTTTCAGGGATTAAGTCACAGGTCATAGAGAATTACAATTTCATCAATAGGGAGTGTTTTTCTACATGAAGATATTCCTCCTTTCAAAGTCATGTTGCCTTGGGGATTTGAAGGTCTACTGAATTCTGAATATTTTACTTGGCCTGGATACATAACTGAATATTTTATTTTGTCAAGCATATCCCTATCTATTCAGTGCCTTCAATAATTCCCTCTCCACCTGTGCTGACTCCAAAGGTGACCTATAAAAAGCACTGCAGCTAAACCCCAAGTTATCAGGCACTTCCTTCAAGTTCTTCCTTTTTAATATCCGTCAAACCGTCTTGCACTGGTTTGGAAGTCCTTGTGGTATTTTGGTTCTTGCTTGCATTCTGACATAAGAACTGGCCTCTGTAACTTGTTCCTTCTGTTGGATTGTCTGCTTGGCTTTTAAATTCCAGCTTTTCCCTTGGCTCTGTGTCCTGAAACCCATATCAATTATATTCCACCTCTGTGTCTACCTCACGTAATGGGACGCCACCCTAAGTCTCAGTCTCTAAGTTCCTATTTCTCTGTTTCTGGATGGAGCTTATTAATTTTAATTTATACATGTTTAATGCATAGTTCTCTTTTTCACTAGGCAAAAAGCCATGTTGCTAAATGTTTAGGAGAACAAAATTCTAATATCTATTTTCTTATATATTATTCAATTTAGAATTCATATACATTTCAAGGCTGTTTGAATTTAATATATGTCCATTAGCATAGTTTTAGTTACAAGTGACAGAAAACCCAGTCAAGACTACTTTAAAGAAAATGAATTTACTCACTCATGTAATGTTAGAAACATGGAGGAAAACTGGCTTCAGGAGTGGGTGTTTTATTTTTCTCATTTTTAAATCAAATTGGTTCTGCCTTATCCCAGCAGTTCTAGTGACACAAACTCCATGAGTGTTGAAAGAAAGAGCATCCTTTCTCTCAGCTCCCCATAATTCCTGAGATTTGCTTGAGTCTTCTGACTGGGATCACGTGCCGACCTCTGAACAAGCACTGTGGCCAGCAGAATGCTAACAGACCTTGGGAGCTTTGCTGGGAAGAGTCCCAAGCAGACCACCCGACCTGATTGTTGAAGAGCCAATTACCAAACAAAAGATGTAGACTAATGTGCACTAATCAAAGGATGGCTGAAGGCTTTAGACACTATGTCTTTATTGTTTGATTCTTTATTCTTTCCCTCCCAGACCACAAGTTATCAATATTTCTAGTTCCTGTTTTCAGGTTGCTTACAAAGAAAATATTCCTTGTTACCATCAGAGTTACATGAGATAAATCCTATTTACAGATAAAGTTTTCACACAACATAGAATTTTTTTTCTGCTTTGCATGCTTAAAATAATATAAAAACTGAGTTTGAACAGAAGAATTTTTGGAGGGTAGGAAATAATCACAATTGTGGTAGTTTAAAAAAAACAGGATATTTCAATTGTGGGTATCGCTAGAATATCATATAAGCTGCTTTAGTATCCTTCATGCCAAAAATGTGTAAAAGGTAAGATCAACAAAATTATTTAAATAACCAAAACAATAATTCATTACTATGCAAATAATGCCATTGTTCTATGAGCAAATCCTTAAATCTTAAAGGATCTTCAGACCCCTGCCCAGTGGCCCCTTTAAAATAAAGTCAGATCATTTCACTCCCCTGTTG